>CAKNYM010032088.1:0-10453 GCA_932195095.1 Andricus curvator
GTAGTGTCAACAATTTCATTTTTCGCAATTGCAGCGCCATCTATCGCAAATCGAAACAAATTTTCCGAATAAAACTTACGTATTTCGTAAAGGAGAATCTGAATCTGTGATAAAAAATTGGGGTTGCCATTTGAAATTACAAAGTTACCCCCACCCCTGCCTCCTGTGTGGGCGGGGGTGGGGTAAATTTTAGCAAATCTTTTTTTCCCCTCGAAAATAAAAAGTTTTTATTCCAAATATTTTTTCCGTAGGATGCGTATTTTTTGAGATATTTCGTTGTCTCAAGTTAAAAAAAACACCTATACTAAGAACTGACGATGGCTTAGAATATGTTAATAAAGAATTGAGTGAAATATTTTTTAAAAACGGTATCAAGCATCAAAGAACTGTTGTTCACACGCCCCAACAAAACGGGAAAGCCGAACGCGAAAATCGCACGCTTCTAGAAGCGGCGCGCACGATGTTACTCGCTAAAAATCTACCAAAAAATCTGTGGGCAGAGGCCATAAACACAACAGGGTACGTACTCATTCATTCAAAACTAAAAATTACCTTTTTTCCACAGTTTCCAACAGAATACTTCTAAACTTCAGGCGCACTACATGTTTGGCTTCAGAAATTATTTGATAAATTTAAAAATCCAAAATTAAAAAGAAAAGAAGATAAAAAATGGTGGGTAACATAAAATTAAAAAAGCTCATTTTCACATTTTTCATCGAAATACTATAAAAATCAGTAAAAGAACTGTTTGACTTCAGAAACTGTTCGATAATTTTAAAAATTGAAGATTTGTATAAATAAAAAATGGCAGCCAATTCAAAATTTAAAAGAGGCTCATTACTACTCTGCTCCATTCAGCTGAACTTTCAAATATTTATATAATTAATATAAATACTCAAACAGCAAAGCATTGAAATCAGTTCCCTTAAAATCTAATTTTCTGCAATTTTTTCTTTTTTTCAATATTTTTTATTTCTTGAACTGTGTTATAGTTTCCGAATCATCATGTCTCCTTCTGATCAAGTTTGAAAGTATTTTGTTAAAAACTGTAGAAATGAGCTTCTTTAAATTTTGAATTGGCCAACATTTTGTTTTTTTCTTAATATAATGGATTGTTCAAATTGCGAAGTAGTTTCTGAAGCCAAACAGTATGTTTTTACGAAATTTCAAAGTATTTCGTTGAAAACTATAAAACTGAACTATTTTTTTTAGTTTTAAATTAGCCGCCGATTTGTATTCTTTCGAAAATTTGTATTTTTAGATCTTGCATTTGCTTGAAAATGAATTATTAAATTTTTCCACAATTTGTTGTCACACTTTTTCAATCACTTTAAAAAATAGAGTTTTTGGGCCCATTTAGATGGCCGCTATTTTGTGATTTTCCAAAATGTTGAGTTTTTGAACAAAAATGGCGGTAAAATTAATTAATTTATTCTCAAGCTAATTAAAAACTCAAAAAATAGTTTAGTTTTACAGTTCTCAACGAAATACTTTGAAACTTCGTAAAAAAATTATTTAGCTTGAGAAAATACTTGATAATATTTTTAAAGATCTAAAATATTGAAAAAAGGTGGGTAATTTAAAATTAAAAAAAAAAATATATTATGCTGCAGTTTTCAACGAAATGCTTTTCAAGAAAACGAAAATTTTGAAAAAAATTGCAGAAAATTAGATTCAAAGAGAACTGATTTTAATCCTTTATTGTTTGAGTGTTAAATTTGATTATATGAATATCTTAAAGTTCAACTAATGGAAACAGAGTAGTAAAAAGGTTTTGTCTAATTTTGAATTAACCGCCATTTTTTATTTTTTCAATATTTTCCATTTCAAAAATTATCAAGTAGTTTCTGAAGCTAAGCAGTTTGTTTTTACGAAGTTTCAAAGTATTTCATTGGAAAATGTGATAATGAGATTTTTTAATCTTAAATTGACTTCCATTTTGTGAGTTTTGTCCAATTAGATAGAATGATTAGAATAGAAATTGAAAAATGTTATGAAACCAGTAATGTGCTGTCGTGCTATATATTTTTAAGTAATCGTCACTTAATCCTATGTTTCGATTTTTTCTAAAATATTAATTTTGTTTTGAAAACAGTCAAAACCTAGGTTTACACAAAATATTCGGCTGAAATGATTTTTCTTGTAATCGGTGCTTTTGTAGGTGTAAAACCATCACTGGTTCTTAACCTTCGAAGCCATATCTGCGTGCCAAAGACATGCCGAGGCACTTGTGAGATGGAAGCAGAAAGCTGTCATTCTTGGGTCGCTTCGTGTCCTCAAGACACCACGGGTTCACTGGCCCGTCATTGTGATTCCATCGTGCCCTGTGGTCATCCATCTAAATTTCGTGAGGCGTGGCCATAAGTGTGGTTTACCGTGGTTCTGTTGGGAGCCAGTGTCAGTTTCCTGGAAGGCAGTCGCTGCCAGGGGGACTCTGCAGTGGTTGTTTAGCAAATTTTTATTAGACACAGAAAAAACTAAGTGAACGAAATTTTGCAGGCAATCTGTAAAGCAGGGTAAGCGCGAGGTGGGTACTTCAAACTGAGGTAAGCTTTCAGTGCTGAATCGCAGATATCTCTGGCGGACTCCACTAGAGGCAACACATAACAGGCCTGTAGCCACGGAAAGCTTACCTCAGTCGGTAGTAATCAGCTGACTGAGCTGCAGCACGAGCACCGGCGGCACCAAGAACGCCGCCAGGACCACCACGAATACCGTCGCGTCGCCACGAACGCCGCTTTAGTTTAAATAACTGTCACCCTGCTTGAATGATTACCTGCAACACTTCATACCCCTAGTTTTTTCTGTGTGTATTTTGTTATGAATTTATATGTTTTTCAGTAAAATTGTTTATTATTTATATTTTTTTCAAATATAAATTACAGATTGTGTACAATATTGTGCTTTGGTCCTGTCGATATGAATTTCGACTACTTCTAAAGGATGATTTATATGAATGATGAAAGTGGGGACATTACATTAACATCACATCCATCCCTCAATATAGATAGGATGATGTATATTACTGGGTATGTCAAATCATGTTCAAAGTGTAATTAATTATACAAAAAAAAAATTTTTACGAGAAATAACAGAAAAAGGCATGCATGTTTGGAGGGAAATTTGTGTCGAAGGAAATATATATTGGAAAATAACATATTTTATAAAAAAAAAGAAATAGAAAACTTGCTTATTTACATATAGAGTAGGATGGGTAAAAAAAAGGTTTTGCAAATCGCAGACAATACTAAAATGCCTGAAAGTAATGCATTAGGACCCTCATGAAGTGTACTGAATGTGGAATCGAACGGTTCAAATATAGGTAAAATCGCAAACCAAATAGGCTTAAGGAAATTATTGTCTGCCGAGTTTTAAAGTTTGTGGGCATTTCATTTTTTTTCTTCAAATTTTGAGGGTGTCTAAGGTCTCCTTTTATATTTTTTCCGATTTTAGGATCACAGAAAAAACTGAGGGTTCAGTAATGTTGCGGCTCAAGTAAAACTAGGGATCATTTAGAACTTAGGTGCCGAAAAGCGCTGGCCTATTTGAAATAAAGAAATACTATGAATAGTCGTACAGATAAATATTAACAATCGTTTTTTATTCATCTTTAAAACAAATTAAATCGCATTATAGAAATACCTAGCTTCTTGAAAAAATGTAATATTAACCTAATATTGCAATGTATATATTATATAATTTTAAATATTCCCGCGCTCCCCGCGCTTCTTGTGCATGCGCAGTGGAAAACATCAGATTTTCAACATAACCTTAAAAACTGTCACATTTAAGGTGCGATATCTTCCTTTCAAGAATGACTAATGTCTATGATTTTAGTTTATCCATTAAGTTTTTCCCAGTGCAATATTATTTAATTGGAATTATAAAGCAAAATTTGCATCATTAACTTGTAAAATCCTTGAAGTGAGTTAAGGCAGAAGTGACAAAAAGGCTCAGTTAGAACCATTTGAATCCACACTTTGGGTTCATTTAGAAACCATTTATCATTTTGAGTTCCTTTTCAGCAAGAGAGGTTCCTTTTTGTTGTAGCTCCTTTGGAACCAAAAATTGGTTGTAATAGAAATCCCTGATTTTTCTGTGATACTATTCTGCATCAGATAATCATGCTTTAATATATCCCTGTAATTAATATTTATTTTTACGCCCATGAAAACATTTTGAAAAATTTGGTACTTGAGGCCTTTCTTGTGATTAAATTGAACTCACAAACAATTCAGGATGTTTGGATGATCATTGATCAAAACTGTAAACACTAAAAATATGATCTAATTGTATTCCAATTTTGATCCCCCAGATATTTTGAATTTTTCGTGCGCTCATTTTGATACCAAGAAAACCCTCATATTACAAAAAAAAAAAAAAAAATTTCATGTGCACAAAAAATATAATTTAATTACAGTGGCACATTAAAACACCATTGTCTCGTGCAGATTACTATCCTAAAATCTGGTAGAAATTGAGAAAACTCTAGACACCTTCAAAAATGTAAACAAAATTTGAAATTCAAAAAAACTTTAAATCTCTGCATTTTATAATTTTTTAAACCGATTTGGCTATTTTTTGTATTACCTAGATTTAAATAGATCTATTCCACATTCGGTACACTTCATGGGGCCCCAATGCACTACGTGGTCTTTCCGGAAAGTATCCAACCTTGTGGTGCATCGGGAGTAAGAGTTGGTTTGGGTCAATGGCGGTAATATCGGGTTAAATTACTCCTCTTTGGAAGTCACAACCTGCTTCTAGCGATCCTCGCACTTTCGGAAACACTACTTGAAGTCATCTTTTGGAATAACTAATACCTCTGCTTCGTCGCATTCTGTTTATTACATCTGCGTCTTAAAATCGTTTTCCTTTTAGAGAATACTTCAGTTTGGAAAACAGCCAGGAATCACAGGGAGCCAGGCCACGTCTGTATGGGGGCTGTCGATGTTATGTTAGGCCAGCAATTGCTGAATAAGCTGCGATGAATGGGCTGGTATATTGTCGTGGTGAATGTTCCAGTCGCCACTTTTCCACAATGTTGCTTCGACTCTGGCGCGCTTTCTTCGCTCTCGAGGATCCAGGTGTCTCCATAACCATAAACCTACGACTCATCCAAAGTAATAACCTTTTTAAATCTTGGCACAAAATTTCCGAAACAATAGTTTCTGGAATCTCGAGGCCTTTATCTGTCTCTCTCACTGTTAAACAATGATTTTTATTAATTAAAACTCGCACTCGTATCGCATATTGAAGTGCTTTGCCCGTTGCAGACCTGCCAGAGCGAGGTTCACTTTCCACTGAAGTACGGCCACATTTGGATCACCTAAAACACTCTTTAATTTGAATATCACTCATAGAATGGCCAAGTTTTGGGCAAAATATAATGCACACTCTTCGTTCGTCTGCAGATTTGCAGGTACGTGTCACTTAGAAGGGGGCCTCACAGAGGTCTTTTCTAAATGGATAACTACTTATTTTTGACAATAACACGACTTCGTACAAAGTTAGAGCACAAGGTCGGATACTTTCCGGACAGACCTAGTACTTTTAGGCATGGTATTGTTTGCGATTACCAAACCCATTTTCTCCGACCCGCCCTTATATAGATATGTAGATCGAATTTTATTTGCGTGCCTGCATAAACTAAGAAATAGGAATCTTATTTATAACTGTTTTGTTTCGGGTTGTAGGTTATATGGAGGCAGATTCATACCTAATCGATAGCGGATAAATTCTTTAATTTTACATTCGCCTTCCGAAAATCGGTATTTTTTGAGTCGATGAAGAAATTCAGATCTTTTGTCTTAATTTTTTTCTTAATTGTCCTAATAAGAAAAATGTAACATCTTGAAAAATCCTTAAATTTTATTCTTTTTCAAATTTGTTTTACCTCCTGGAAGGAATAAATAAATAAAGGCTTTGAAAATATTGTTCAATGAAATGTTTTTATACAAATGATTCTCAATACTGCCTCGATACCTAATAATAAGATTCAAATTCTTAATAAATACGAAACTTCCCTTGTATATAGAAAATAGAATATGCCAGGTGAGGGTAGCGGTCCCTTGCTAAAACGCAGCATTATAATAGTAATAAATGTCTGAAAGTTTCCTTAAAGAAAACGAAAGTAAAATTGATATTTTCTTATCTGCCCTTATTATTATCAATACGGAAAAATTCAGTAGGTGTGGACGGTTTAAACGCCCAATAGCGGTTTTCGGAGATTGGTTCAAAAAACATTAAGTTGTAACAAATATAGTGCACCTTGATATTTTTGTCTAAATCATGAAAAAATTATTGTATAAATTCGAGCCAAATGTATATTTAGCATTCCCAGAGAATATCCCTAAATTAATAGAGATAAGTGATTTTAAATATAGCTCTCGGATTATATCTTGGTTTTTACCAATTCACTAAACTTACATTGTTATTCACTAGGAATCAATTTGATGTCACTGGAATCCAATTTTTATTATGTTCTTCAGAATCTAATTTAATTGTACTAAAATACGCGTATAATTAGAATTCACTAGAATTTAAATCTTAATTACTAAAATTCCATATTTATTCAATAGAATTACAGTTTCGAAGTTTCTCGTCGTCCCGAAATTCGGGATGAGTAGTCAGATATTTTCCATGAGCTTGGCTAGTCGTCCCGAATTTTCGGGACGACTAGTCGGGTCCCCTTTTCCAACTCCCCCATTTTTTCGGCATGACTAGTCACAGCCTCAAAGTTTATGTTACGAGCCTGATTGTGCTATCTTATATTCAAATGAAATGCACTAGAAAGAAGAAATTTGTTATCACTGACAATTCAACTTTATTATTATTTATAAAAATACAGCGTAAAAACGGTTAATGCAAAAGTATTTTTTTATTGCAGAAGAAAAAACTTAAATGCAGATGCACTCAAGGGACATAAATATTTATAGTTTCAGACTTACTACAGGTGTAATTTCTTAGTAGCATTTAACTCTATTCAAATTGAGTATATGGCGTTGATTTTTTCTATTTGAAATCACGAATTATTGAACGATACCTTCTTTTACTGTAAACAATATAAATGTATGTTATAAGCAGTATTAATATTCTTCATTATTTAATATAATATTGTACAAATCTCCTCTGTTCATTTTTTGGATTTTTAAACTATTCCTTCCTGTACGTTGCATTTTGATTGATTCATGTTTTCGAACTTGGACCTGTAAAATAAATTGATTATTAATCAATTGCAAAAAATTATTATGGAAATATAATACTATATATGAATAATATATAATATATATTAGGGTGGCCCGAAAAATCACATTTGAGAAATTTCAACGGGCATGTTCACTAAGTCGTTCTCGCCGGCAAATAAATGTATACGTGTTTTTTTATTTTCAAAAAAATATATTTTTAGCACTCGCTCTAGTCATTTTTATGTCTTATGGAGTTTAACATGTAATATTTTTATTCTTCGATTTTGGTCAGGAAATTATAGGTCAATTTATTTGATCTTTTATATGCTTGTTCACTAACGTATCAGTGAACATTGCATTTATCGCATTTTTGTATCTCAGAAATATTATTCCAAAGTTTCAGGCATATCAAAAATTGCCTGAAATGGCAATATTTGGAGGCTCGTTGCGAGCCTGAGATATGCTTGTGTAACTTGACATTTTGAAGACACATTTTTGAGACTATTGAGAACAAATTAAAAAAAAAAATTAATCAAAGTTTAATTTGCATTGAGAAAAGAGTAAGAAAAGCTTATGAAAAATGAACACCTGCTAAAGGGACTGCAGGTGGATGCTGCAACAAAATTTGACCCTCGGTTGGGCCGCTCATTGTGCACCGTATTTGCTACGGTTCCAAGCTGCGGTCACTGACAATTAGTTGAATTGCAAACTAATAGTAAGTTAATAAATCTATAGCTGCTCTCTGGGTCAAACCTGTAGCAGACTTTAGGACTTCTCAACTTTAAATCAGGAAACTCTGAAGCCTCAGAGCGAGTGCTGAAAATAATTTTTTTTGAAAATAAAAAAAGACGCATACATTTATTTGCCTGCGAGAACGATTTGGTGAACATGCCCCATTAAATTTCTAAGTGTGATTTTTTGGGCCACCCTACTATACATATGTGAATAATGAAAATCATCAATATTGATTTTATTTGAAATCTGAATCTTCAAAGTTTCAAACTGACACATTAGAAATTGAGCCACTAATACAACTGTAAAACGTTTAAATTTTGACAATTTAAATTTCGATGCGATATTTTTGCAGTGATTGCAAGTAATTTACACGGTTTAAAATTATTCAAATTGTTATATTTTGATTTTTATCCAATTTGAAGAGACTAAAAGTTATTTCAAGAGATTGCATTCCTATGTGATGGGAAAGTGACTGAATAATGATTGGAGGATGATTATAGATGACTGACAGTAATTTTAAGCCATTTTATGTAATTTTAATGATCGAAATCAGTGTGATTACAAGACACTTTAATTGATTTCAAATTATTTCGAGTGATTTCAAGTGACTATAACCGACTTCTAGACACGTTATTTTAAATGTATTGCAAGATATCAGAATTGATTCGATGTTTTTAAAGCTGATTTCCCAAGAGTTGAAAGTGATTAAGATGATTTCCTGTGACTTATTTAAAGTGATTGCAAACGATTGTCAGTGTTTGAAAATGACTACAAGTATTTAAGAGTGATTACAAGTAGATGCTAATATTTTAAAAGGATGGCCAGATGATTACAATGGAGTTAGTTGATTGCAAGTGATAGTACGCGACTCTATTTATATTACGATTGATCCACGCATAATAAAAATTATTAGGTCTACAAATTAATTCCGTGCCTTTACTTTGATGTCTTGTAATTCTTGGCCGAACTTGAATTGTTTTTTCCGCCCCAAGGAAGTTTTAAAGGGCGAACCTTAAAAATTCCTTAAAAAATTCAAAAATCGCCATTGTTAAATATCTGTAACTACTTTTTATACGTTTTATGTGTCACCGCACCTTCTCCTAAGGCTGGCCGAATTACTTCGGTCGCCCCAGCTGCATTTTTCTCAATTGAAACGCGAAAATAATGCAGTGTCTTAAATGTTCCTTACGGGACACCATTATTTTCACAAATGATTTTTGAGGTTAAGTCCGCAGGGCCGCTACCTGATATATTGTGTTTTAAAGTTCATGGTTCGCCCCCTAAAGGTGCCTTATGGCAGGGAAAAATTTAAGTTTGACCAAGAGTTACAAGACATCGAAGTAAAGGCACCGAATTATTTTGTAGACCTAATATTATAAAAATAAAAATGACATCTTTGAAAATTACTCTGTAAATTTAAATTAGTAAAATATAACCGATTTTAATTTCAATTCGAATAATTGCTGTAGCTAAAATTCAATCAGTGGCAATTAGTAAAAATATACTGATTCAATTAGTAACTATTCTTTTTATCATTGCTTTTCTTCTTTCATTATTATTATGAAATTAGTAATTCTTAAAATTTTGCAATGTTAATGATCCTAAACCAATTAATTTAATACCAAAAATATTGTATTGTTTTTTTATATTCTTTATGACAAGTGCAACTTCAGAATTATATGAACGCAAACAACAGACAAAAAGTGTGGAGTGGAAAATTAACTTTATTTTCGAAGCAGTATTTACATTTTTTAACCTAATATTTAAAAAGTATTACAAATGAACTTCAACGTTTATTTAAACTATTATTTTTTAATTTAAATATCAATCATCAAAATTCCTATTTACTTACAGCAAGCTCCACAGTCTTTCCCTTATTCCTCTCTTTTCACTTTTTCACGTTTTTCCACTTAAATGCTAACTGCATTAATAGATTAAGAAAATCCAACTATTTGTGGTTAAAAGTTATTTCTTTTTGGTTGAGAAGCCCACTGTTATATTTTTGGTTAAGAATTCGTCTCATTGGCTACAAATTTAATTATTTGATTAAAAATTTAAATTTTGTGTTGAAATTCAACAATTTTGTTAAAAAGTATTCCTGTTTGGTTGAAAATTTGTCTTTGTTTGGTTTGAAAATTCTTCTCTTTTGGTTTGAAAATGTATCTGCTTTAGGCGAAACTTAATTTGTTTTAGTTAAAAACGCAACTCTTTGGTGAAAAATTAATGTGTTTTGGTTGAGGATTAAACAATCTAGATAAAAATTTGTCTTTTTTACTGAATTTAAATGTTTTTTTACATTCTCATCATAATGAGAAAGTATTGGTTTTATGTGAAAAATGACTTTCGCGGATTCCATCAAATGTCGACGTTTTGAGGCCCCCTGAGTCAGAAAAAATGGTTTTTACGTCGGTGTCTGTCTGTCTGTCGTTGTCGTTGTCGTTGTCGTTGTCGTCGTCGTCTGTATATCGGATAACTTTTGAAAGACTAATCGGATTAGATTGTGCTTTGGCACACAGTTTCAGGGGGCAAAA
>CAKNYM010032089.1:0-21868 GCA_932195095.1 Andricus curvator
AGGTGCTGAAATCAGCACAAACAGTCACTGAAAAAGCACTGGCGGCCTAGTGCCGTTCGCCAGTGCTTTTTCAGTGCTGTTTCATCGGCAGGGAATACAAATAATAACAAATAATACATTATTTACAAAAATTACTCATAAATCTAAATTCATAATAATTAGATATCAATTTTATGTTATTTAAAGACAAAAAAACAGTATTTTCATTCAGGGAATATAACCTATACGATACACAGTACTTAACTTAATATTTAAGTGGCATATTCATTGAAATGTTATTCAAAATAACTTAGCACACTGCTAAATATTATTTTAAAAATATTACTTAATAAATGCAACAGATTTTCAATGTAATTTGTCAATTTGTAAAGTGTCATTTTCAAATTCCCCTCGAAACTCGCGTGAAACTGTCAAAAGTGGCGTCTGCTATGCTCAGCTTTTTCGCATTTTTACAACTTTCAGAATAACTGGAACATTTGGAACTGAAAAACTTTTTGTACAAGTTTACCATAGGGTATGTCCTAACAACTAAACCACTTTTTTCTATAAAAAAATCTTTCCTGTTGGAGATATTTGAGTCTGACCACGTTTTACCAACTTTTACCGTCATGACCGGACATTACCGGTCAGAAGCACTCGTCTACGTTTTCGCACTCGCTTCGCTCGTGCGCTAACCACCGACTCATGCTTCGAGTCGCCGGCTTATGCTGCAAAATTCACACTCACTCGCACACAATCACCTATTTTGCGTACTTGTATCACAAATAACTATTTCGTAGAAAATACAACTTAAACCTATGTGAAAAACTTTATTTATGTGAAAATGACCCACATATTTTGTTTACATTTATTTATTCGCTGCATAATATGTGTGGTCAAAATCACAAGGCACATTGATTGTTTCGTTCACGTTGCAACTGATTGAATTTTTTTTTTTTTTTGTCGAGAATTCAACTTTTTTTGTAAATTCATATTTTCGTGTTAAAAAGTTGAACTGTTTTGTAGAAAATTTGTCTCTCTTTTAAAAAACCTAAAAAAATACTAAAAATTAGTTCTTTTTGTCGGGGATTCAGTTACTTTGTTAAAAATTTGTCTTTTTTGGCATAAATTCAAATATTCTTAATTTGAAATTAAAATCTTTCTTCGTTAAAATATCATATATGTTATATTACTAAAATAATCAATAATTTAATGATATTGATAATAATAATAATAATAATCAATGGAACAAAGGTCTTCAACACTTTGAAATACAAAAGTTAATGTTTTCCGTTTAAGAAATATAAAGTAGAAAAGTATCTTGTAATTGCTAAAGATTTCCTAATTTTTTAGTTACAAATATTTTAAAGACATTACAATTTCCAAGAGTTCAGAAAAATATGTCAAATTTATTTTAAATGCTTGATTTAAGTTTTTGATCTCAAAAAATTGTTATTGATGATCCACAAATTTAAACATCTCTTTAGAGATTTCTAAAAACATGCAGTAAATATACGCGCGTAAATTGCGCGTTTACGTCTCTAGATTTTTACTTCCCAACATTAAAAATAATTTATTAATTAAAATAATGAATTAATAATATAAACAATGTAAAAATTCATTTTTAACCCAATTTTAAAATATTTTGTGAACATTTTTAGAACAATAATAATTTTGATGTTAATTTTTTGTCTACTGGTCTAAAATCAATATTTTTTAATATTGATTTTTTGAATTGTGAAAAAAATACTAGAATTCAAAATGTTATAAAAATGTATATGTAGAACGATTTTGCAGAATTTAATTAGAAAAAAGAGTCGAATTGTATAATTTCTAATTTAAAGCGCTAAAAATGAAACAATTTTATTTTTAATTGAACAATCACGAAATTGAATGATTTCAGATTAAAATTTCGAAAATAGAACAATTTCAAAAAGTTAAAAATGGAATATTTTAAGATTCGAAGTGTGGGAATTGGATCATTTAAAATTCAGAGTAATTAAAGCTGTGTAATTTTTAATGAAAAGCGTTCAAAAGTAAATAATTGAAAATGGAAAACTTTTAAATTTGAATGATTTTAAATTCTAAGCGATAATTATTTGACAATTTGAAATTGAAAACTAAATTGAATCTTTCAAAATCAATGCTTTCTGAAATTTTAAATTTTTATTATATGAGAAAATTATAATTTAATATTAAAGCTGATTAGACAAATTTTTCTAAAATCGAAAAATGAATTGAATTATTCTAAAAAAAAACGTTCGAAATAAATACTAATTTTCAATGGGAATCATTGAAAATGAAAATATTTCTACTCCATGCGCTGAAACTTAAACAAACGCAAACTTCATTTAAAACTGAAAAAATTTTAGTCACCAAAAGTTGTAATATTAAAACTTTTTTACACTTAAGACATTTAAAATTTTAGTTATTTGAAATAAACTTAAATGACTTAAAAATCATTAATTTTTAAACTGTTAATTATACTTTCCAAAATTCAACGAATTCAATTTTAATTGCAAAATTAAAACTTATGAAAAGGAAAAATTTAGCGTTCAACATGAAAATCCAGAACTCTAAAATTGCATCCATTTAAAATTATCAAAATTATTCAGTTACTGAGGTATCAATTTCATTTACAGTAGAAGTCCGATAAGTTTCTCATTTCGGGGCTGTAGGAGCGGAAAATTCCAGGAATTGCGGACTTATCGGATGCCCCCTCTAGTAGCACGATATTAGGTGCGCCCATGCGTGAGAATGATGCGCAAATCGCAAGCAAAATAGCACACGTAGTGGGAGAACCCCAATTAGTGTGCGTGCCGTGCGTGTGATGACGTTTTAAGGGGAGTGTACACTTATCGGACGGCAACTTATCGGACTTCTACTGTAATTTGCTTTTTATCTATTTTTATTTTAAACACAATTTTTAATTTTTTAATTTCATATCGTTTTATTTTTAACGCGTCTTTTAGAATAATTATTCATTCTTGAACTTTATCAATATCATACTTTTTAATTCGAAACTGACTCTCAAGGCTTTTATATGAAATTTTGAAATATTTATTTCTAAATTGATCTGACATTTTGAATATTTGAATTTGAAACTACAACATTGTAAAATTAAAAAATCAAAGTACCAGCTTTTTCAGTTTTAAACTAAATATGGGTTAAGAAATATAGAAAGTCTGGGACAGTTATAAAATGGTGAAAAACAATAGGGGACCAATATAAAGGGTCCCTCTGGGTTTTTCCTCAGTCCGTCTGCAGTGGAATAATCTGCATCACAAATATTATGTTCAAATAGGACGCTTAAGTAGGTGTAAGTTTAATAATCCATTCAGAGCGAGTGTAGTGCATAGATTAAAACTCAAGATATCTATAGGGTCCAAGAAACCGAGTTTGTCTATATACTGTGCTGTTTTTAATGGAAAAATTATTAAAAATTTAAAATATTGTCATCAATTTCTGTTTTTATTCTTCA
Source organism: Andricus curvator (assembly GCA_932195095.1). Taxonomy (NCBI): domain Eukaryota; kingdom Metazoa; phylum Arthropoda; class Insecta; order Hymenoptera; family Cynipidae; genus Andricus; species Andricus curvator. Next base: position 3,461 of record CAKNYM010032089.1, read on the forward strand.
ACTAAAATTAAAAAAATTCTAACGGTCTTTGTAAAATAGAGGGAATAAAAAAATAGTTTTTGTATCTTATAGAGGACTTTTGATTGGGCTTTTTTGCATACTGTCTGAAAAATTATAATATTGAACTAATGTCAATTAATATTACTTGAAATAATATTGCATGAAATATTATTATATATTTTTTGTTCAATTCTTAAAAATTTTTAGCCATACTTTAGTTTGTATGTGTACAAAATTTAATTTCGTCGAATAATTCAATCGATTTTTAATTCTTCATTTAAAAATAAAATAATTATTTACTTTCTATTTACTTTGACAACAGATTTGAAGATGCAGATACAGATTCTTCTTCCGATGAATGTAACAATTTGATATGTTTCATTAAAGTTTTACGAGTAGAAAACAGCTTCTCGCACATTTCACATCCACATTTTTTCTTTCTCGTCTCTGGTATAATATTGTGCACATTTTTAAGATATCGAATGAAGTTAAATTTATTAGAAAAAGTAACAGCACAGGCTTGACACTCTTCCATGTTTGGATTGAAATTAACACAACTTGACTGTGGAAGCGCATGTGCGAACGAAACTTCCGAAATGAGCCGAAATGAGGCGAAGATAGCCGACCGGAGGAAAGATCCCCGTTCGGGTTGTACACAGATCCGCTCGTCTTCAATTTCAAATTAAGACGAGACATTCTAGAGTATGGTTTTCTTTAGTTCGGCTATCAAAATGTCAAAAGTTTGTTTTCAATTTACTCTGGGAATTAAATAACGAATGCTTTCAAATTTTTATGTGATATTTCAGAGAAGGGAGAAATGTTTGCGTCTATAATATCTAGTCATAAAAATGGTTCTCAGACTTACCCAGCTGAAAATTCCTGTACAGGAACCTCGAAGGATCCTGTACATGTTCATGTACAGGTAATCTTGACGGTTCCTGTGCAGAAATTTGGCGAAGGAAACTGTACATGATCCTGCAAAGGAACCTGCACCGAGAAAGGAACCTTTGGAAGGATCCTGTACAGAAACATGTATAGGGTCCTTTACAGAAAGCCATTGCGAAAACTGATGTCGCTTACAGCTATGAACTTGCCTTCCTTTTATTCCCTTGAAGAACCAACTCACTATCGAGAGAGCCAAGCCACCAGCGAACACTCGCGGAGTAGTTCCTAAGCAGTTTCATGTATAGGATCCTGAACATGTTCCTGTACATGAACCCACACCTCAATTGACTCTGTGAAGGAACCTGTACAGGACCATTCAAAGATTAGCTTGTATACAAGTTCCTTTGCAGGATCATGTACAGTTTCCTTCGCCAAATTCCTGCACAGGAACCGTCAAGATTACCTCTACAGGTTCGTGTGCAGTTTCGTGTACAGGAACATGTGCAAGATCCTCCGAGGTTCATGTACAGGAATTTTCAGCTGGGTAGAACGGAAATTGGTACTTAATACTAAAGTGATTTTTCTCTCGAGCGTAGTTGTCAAAAATATAAATCACTATTATTTACTTTTACTCTCTAGCTATCTTTCGAGTTCTGTATATAATTTCTAGCCCTTGTAATAAAAGTGATATTTATAACTAAAATAATGACATAAAACGTGAGACATTTCCTCTAAGTTTCTTGACGACTTGTAGAGCTGTATAATAAAGCTTAAAGCTAATTATTTATGAGGCGAGACTAGTTTTTGAGTTCAAGTGCATCTTTAAGAACGTTTCAAGATTATAAAATAACTAAGACCTAGGCTCGCTATCTCATAAAATAGAAATTCTTATTATTAATTTTATTTTAAAGTCTCCTTATTGGATCTACAATTCTGCGATATTAATTTAGTTAATTAAAGTTCGATTTTAATTTAGATTTGAATTTGCCACGTGACCATAAAAGAATGACTAACGTATAGAAGAGTGAAAGGCTGGTTTGCGGATACGCTTTTAGTATGTTCGCTCTCCGCTAAAAAGATGAGCGCACAGGTGCGATCATCACACCTCCCCCCTTATTAAAAAAAATAAAAATAAAAGGTTTACGTTAAGAAGGAAGGAAAAAGTCCTTTTATTTTTCTTGCAATATTATTGGATTTTCGACCATTTTTGAGGATCAAACGAGATCAAAGGTAAGTGTTTTTTTTTTGTTAACGTTATCAGTTTAATTTTAATTCAAATAATAATTTTAGGTACAAATATTGGGATAAGTTAATTTAAGATAATTTGTATTGATTTAATTAGTACTTTGTATACAGATTTGTTTTTATTTTAGATTATAGTAAGTTGTAAATGTACATATATTCACTTTTTATTTAATTCAAATTCATACGAATATAAAATTGTATTTTATTTTATTTTTCTTTAAGGCTTTAAAATAAAATTCACTACAATTAGGATTATTGAAAATTAAAATATATGTACATAAGTAATTTAATGTTATATTTTACAGAAGTAATACTTTCAATTAATATACCTAATTGGCTGGATAAGGAAAATTATTTTTATAAGGAGATGTTTTCAAAGTAATGTTAACGAGATTTTCTTAGGAAGGTATTATCATTAGGTAAGGTAAATTATTGGTCATTATTATTTTTATTTATTGAATGTCTAGTTTTTATTCTAATACTTCGAGATTCGCTCGCAAGTGTGCTAGTTTTAGTTTGTTTTTATGTACAATTTTCCTTCGATTTTCAGAGATCTCATTTTCAACGTTATCGAAAACGCTTATTACTTTATGTGGACCTTCGTAGTGATCGTCAAGCTTAGACGTCCTGGATTCTTTCAGTAAGTAAACATATTCTCCGATCTCATAATTCTCTATGTTTTACTTATAGTAGAATTTATACTTTAGTTTTGCCTGCTTAATATTTTCTCGAGCAGTAGCTTGGGCAATCGCAACTTCGCCAGTTTCAAATTCAGATTGAATCCTCGGATCTTCGCTAGAAACGAGTTTGTGAGGGGTGAATTTAGTTGCAGAGTGTACGGAGGAATTGAAGGAAAACATGGCGAATTGTAACCATTTATCCCAACTTTGATTTCTGCAATAATGGCGCAAATACTCGACGAAAACGTGATGACTTCGCTCTAGAGCACCAAGGGACTGAGGGTGGAAAGCAGTGGATTTGATTTGTTGGATCTTAAAGATTTGGCAGAATGATCTCATGATCTGACTAAGAAAATTACTGCCTTGATCAGTATGGATGATTCTAGGACAACCAAAACGACAAATTACATTTTCTGCTAAGGCACAAGCGACAGTGACCGAATCAATGGTTTTTAAAGGTATGGCGTCTGAATATTTGGTCAAGCAGTCTTGCACCGTTAGAATATGTGACCGTCCGCGAAGAAAGGGACCTAATGCGTCAAAGCTGAATTTTACCCGCAAGCTAGCATTTGAGTAGTGGGGATGCGTCTACGAAAAGCACCCCCTCCACTTACCACTACACTTTTAGGCACGAGCCAGTGGAGCTCACGGACAAGTCGCGTACAGCTGTAGTGGTAAGTGGTCGCGCTGGCTTTCGTAGGCCTCTCGTTCGGTCTCCGCGTACGCTTATCATGCCTATGTTTGTAGCTTAATAACAAGAAAAGTAATTAACTTAAAAAATTTCTGATGATTGGAAATGAAAGAGTAACTCAGAAACTATCGATTGTCGTAAGAAAATGAAAAACGATTTTTTCCGTGTTAGGTCCCTTTCTTCGCGGACGGTCACATATACCTATTTCCTTGTTCTGTAATTCGTAAGGGTCCTGCAATATCAATTTGAATCTTATCGAACGCTTTTCGTGGCGTATCGGTAATCTTCTTAGGTTCTTTTCCCTTTTGTCGCACTAATTTTTTCTTTGGACAAGATTCGCAAGTTTTTATGAACTCTTGCACGTCTTGTTTAGAACTTCTTTAGAATCTCTTTCGTAATCGATCATAGGTTTTTGCGATGCCCGCATGACCTCCAGTCACGGAGGAGTGACATTCCTTAATTATTTTTTGACGATCCTCGAGATCGGGAACTAAAAGCTCATTGGAACAGACATAAATAGTGATTCCTGTCTCGCTAAAGGTCTCTTTTAGGGCAGTTTCTATTTCTGACCAGGATAATCGATCAAGACCGTTTCCTTTTCTGGAAATATTACAGAAATTTATTTGTATGTCTTTCATCGCTATTTTAAGTCCTTCGAAGCATGTTTTAACGGTTTCTAGAGATGGTTTTTCGTCGTAGGTGGACTTTGTGTTCAGATGAAAAATGTATCTTCCATCCTGCTCAAAAACTATAGTGTGACCCAACTGAGGCTGAGTCGATAAAAGAGCTTCAAAATCTACTATCCCCTCATCTCTCAGATTTCGACTCACCTCAGTTGCGAACCTACAGTCCTTTGAAATAAAATGAACAAGATGACGATTTTCTGTTAAATAAGGATTTTTAACGTATTTTATGCAAGAGGCGTTTAATATTAAAACGGGAACGGTTGAGTGAGGATTCTGATTACCACTATCACTCTGAATTTTTCTTCTTTCAAACTCAGTCAGATAGTCACAACTTTTGATGGTTTCTTTTTCTCTTATCTCCGGCAGTTCTCCCCTTGGAGGAAATGCCTCTCCTCCATAGCTAGGTGGCAAATAAACATTTGCGGTCACCTGACCAGTAACGAGGTCCCTATCAATTTTTCTCTTTTCTTTTATCTCCGGCACTCCTCCTATTGGAAGGAATGCCTCTCCTCCATAGCTAGGTGGCAAATAAATATTTGCGGTCACCTGACCAGTAACGAGGTCCCTATCATTTCCGGATTCTTCTCTGTAAGAAACCATAATATTATCTTCCTCAGCTGTTGCATACTCATCACTTTCAGAATCCTGAGAATTTTTTTCTCGCCTCCGAGGTGTACGGATATTATCTATCGGCAGTACCTGTAACCAGGTTGGAGAAACTTTGTCGTCTTCAATGTCATTACTGTTGTCTCGGTCGTTATAATCAGTTTCAATATAAAATAATTCAAAGGCTTCATTTATTAGCTGATTATTATAATTAAAATCGTCATCCTGTGAATAAACCTCGAAGTCGAAATCTGAAGCCAATACGGTGCTGTTAATAATAATGCTCCCGATCTCTAAGGTTAAAAGTCTCGTCAGTAATAGGCTCGTCTGAATTAATATCTATTTCGCCTGAAATTTTCTTGTCAGAAGTTCCCGCTTCGACATTTTTTACCTCACATACTTTTTCACTACTCACGGGATTTCTTGACAATGCATCGGCATTTGCATTTATTCTTCCGGGTTTGTACAAAATGGTATAATTATATTCCTTCAGTCTCAAAGCCCACCTAACTAACTTTGATGCATGGTTTTCCACGTTATGCAGCCATACCAGTGGTCGATGATTAGTGACCAAGGTAAATGTATGGCCATAAAGGTAAGGTCTAAAAGTTTCTACTCCGAATAACATAGCCAAAAGCTCTTTTTCTATCGTAGAATAACGTGTCTCGGCGTCATTGAGGGTCCTAGAAGCATAAGCTATTGGGAGATCCTCTCCAATCTTTCCTTGACTTAGCACAGCTCCAATGGCATAATTGGATGCATCGGTTGTCACAATAAAAATCTTGCTAAAGTCAGGGCACTGAAGTATGGAGTCGGTTATAATAAGGTCACGCAGCCTCTCAAACGTTTTTTGTTGAATTTCGCCCCAATTAAACTTGACGCCAAATTTGGTGAGATAAGTTAAGGGTTTAGCAATTTTTGCAAAATAGGGTATGAATCGCCGATAGTAACTGATTAATCCAAGAAACTGCTTAAAATTTTTTCGGGTTTTGGGGATGGGGAATTTTTTTTACAGCTTCGATTTTGCGAGGATCGAGTCTCACACCGTCTTGTATAATCACGTGACCCAGATAAGCGATTTCCTTTTTTAAAAAATGACACTTATCAGGCTGAAGTGTGAGTCCAGCAGTCTGAAGTCTTCCAAGAAGCTTTTTTAATTTTTCAGAATGTTCTTCCAAAGAGCTTGCATATATGACGATATCGTCCATATAAAAAAAAGCTCTAGACCTTGTAGTCCGGATAAAACTTGGTCCATCATTCTTTGGAAGGTGGAGGGGGCAGTCTTTAAGCCAAGGGGCATCCTTTTATACTCATAGTGTCCATAAGGACATGAGAAGGCAGTTTTTGGCTGGGATTCCGGGTCCATTGGGATATGATGAAATCCAGCAGCTAGATCTAGGGTAGAAAAGTACTTGGCGCCGCCTAATTGATCCAATATATCGCGTATATTTGGCAAAGGATAGGCATCACCGATAGTTTTAAAATTTAATGCCCTATAGTCAATGACCATTCTCGTTTTAACTATTCCCTGAGAGTCAGGCTTTTTGGGGACCATTAATAGGGGAGAATTATAGGGCGAATGTGAGGGCTTGATGATGTCATTTTCCACTATCTCTTTAACGTGTTTTCGCGTTTCGTCCTTGTCAAATTGAGTCTGGCGATATTGTTTAACATTTACAATTTTTTCGTCGCTAGTAATAATTTTGTGGGCAGTTACGTTAGTGCTTCCTAGCTTATCTGTCGGTAAATAAAACTGATATGGAAATTTATGTATGAGTTGCGTTAAAGTACTTGTTTCTTCGTTATTTAAATCGTCTAATTTTAAAAGTTGAACAATATCGCACATTCTCCTCGCATGAGCTACTTCTTTTTCAGAAAATGGGTCATCTTTATTTATGCTGTTTTTCACGGGTTTTATTATGTCGAAGTCTTCCATGTTTGGTAGGAGGCAGGGTTATCTCGGTATTTTCTGATGTTGTATTTATCGCTAAGACCTTGATATATCCATTTTGTGGAGTTACCAAAGCTTCTCCTACAAAAATACCAGGTGCGACTCGGATTCTTGGCATATACCCAGATTTTGGATTTTTACCTTTTATAGGAAGAGTAAACAGCGATACCACGCTGAAAACACCAGTTCTCGTAAGATCACTGAAGTTAAGCATTGTTGGGCGCGGTTAGTACTTGGATGGGTGACCGTTAAGGAATACTGCGTGCTGTTGGCCCGCCGTGGGTGTGGTGGGCCCACATTGGTAGTAAATATCCACCTAGAAACACTACCCGAATCGGGTAGTGAGGCAGTAAACTTTCGAGTTCGAACTGCTAATCAATGTATGTATGTATAGGAAGAGTAATTAAGGTTTTTTGGCGAGCAGGTAATCTGATTGTGTTGCTGTTTTCGAAAGGGATACTAACGCCACCGAAGATCAGTTCTCCACTTGCGTTCCTTTTAAATTTCAAAGTTGCTTCCTGAGATTTCAGAAATTCTACTCCCAGAATTCCCTTTTGACGAATTTTGAACTTCGCAGGAACCAACTGAAATTTTACAGGTTTTCCTTTTATTAATAATTTAATTTCCCTCAAAGTGTTGGTCACTCCCTTCCCTATTCCTATTAAATTAAAGATTTTATTTTTATCTATAAAGATGTCCTTTTTAATAGTACTTTCCTTAATCAGGTTTAAATCCGAGCCGGTATCTACGAGGAACTCAGCTGCCTCACTATGGAAGAAATCTTCATTTAAAGTTATCACCGGATTTTTACTTATTTTTGAGAGGTCGATGGAGTAAAGGACCCAACGAGATTGGACGTTGAAGGACCTGGCTTTGGAAAGTAAGTTTGCTCTGCTTTTTCTTTCACTCCTTTTTGAGGACCATTGGGAAAATTTAGACCTGCATTGATCAAATAACTCTTCTTTGCTAAACAATTATCCTCATAATGATTGGGACCCCCACAAAATCCGCAACGCATTAGGACGCAGTCGAAGACCGGAATCATATCCGCGGCAATTTTTATGCTCACGTATCGTCTAGTTTGAGGAACTTGAATCTCATTTCCTGGAAGGCAGGGCGTGTCATGACTCGTTTGGGAGCGTCTCGAGGTTATAATTTGAGAAACAGAAGCTTGCTCTTCCCTGAAGGTGTAAGGAACAAGACTTTCGTCCTCACTTACGGCATAAAGGACAAGGGTAGATTTTAGAATTGTCTGAGTCATATTTGTCGTTTCTGTCGGCTCAAAATGAGACGTGCTGGGTCCGGCAGTGGCTGTGTGGCTCGAATTTTCTGAAGTAGAAGGGACATTTTCTAAAGCGTAAGCGTGATCGTCTTGCAAGAAATCACCTTGATTTTGGATTAAATTAAATTCTTCCTCCATCTTAAAATTTATTTTTTTTTGAAAATAAGCACAACGTCAGAGAAATAAAAATATCCAAAAACTTAATAACTTAATATTCTTCAAAAGAGACTTTTTGCACAAAATTTTCAATATTGTCTAACAAAATTTTTCTTCGATACATTAATATGCACTTTTAAAATTTTATTTTTTTATGATCACAGATTCTGGGAAAATGTCCATTCCTATTCATTACAATAATGTGTACCACGACACCATTGTAAAATTATACTTGCTTAATTTCAGAAAATTCTTACCACATTTTTCTTAAAAAGCTTGGGAGAGCACTTATTTTTATCTAAAAAACTTTGCACAATTGAGATCAAAATAAAAAGGAGACTCACCATTCTGCATACAACATTCAGCATACTGGTACAAATTTTCTTGTTAATCCAATTAATGCGCTTTCAGATGTATCTTTCATCCTGTTCAAAAACTACAGTGTGCCCCAACTGAGGCTGAGTCGATAATAGAGCTCCAAAATCTACTTTTCTCCCATCTCTCAGATTTCGACTAACCTCACTTGTGAACCTACAGTCCTTTGAAATAAAATGAACGAGATGACGATTTTCTGTTAAATAAGGATCTTTAACGTATTTTATGCAAGAGGCGTTTAATACCAAAATGGGAACGGTTGAGTGAGGATTCTGATTGTCACTATCTCTCTGAATTTTTCTTTTTTCAAACTCAGTCAGAAAATCACAACTTTTGACGGTCTCTTTTTCTCTTATCTCCGGCACTTCTCCCCTTGGAGGAAATGCCTCTCCTCCATGACTAGATGTCAAATAAACATTTGCGGTCACCTGACCAGTAACGAGGTCCCTATACATTTTTCTCTTTTCTTTTATCTCCGGCACTCCTCTCCTTGGAAGAAATGCCTCTCCTCCATAGCTAGTTGGCAAATAAATATTTGCGGTCACCTGACCAGTAACGAGGTCCCTATCATTTCCGGATTCTTCTCTGTACAGAGCCATAACATCTTTATCAGCTGTTTCATACCCATCACTTTCAGAATCCTGAGAATTTGTTTCTCGCCTGCGAGGCATGCGGATGTTATCTATCGGCAGTACCTGTAACCAGGTTGGAGAAACTTTGTCCCTGTCAGTTGCTTCTCGCCTGCAAGACATGCGGATATTATCTATCGGCAGTGCCTGTAACCAGGTTGGAGAAAAAGGTCCTCGTCAATGTCATTAGTGTTGTCTCGGTCGTTATAATCAGTTTCAATATCAAATAATTCAAAGGCTTCATTTATTAACTGATTTATTATAATTAAAATCGTCATCCTGTGAATAAACCTCGAAGTCGAAATCTGTAGTCTATACAGTGCTGTCAATAGCAAGTATTTGCTCCCGATCTCTAAGGTTAAATGTCTCGTCAGTAATAGGGTCGTCTAAATTGATATCTATTTCGTTTGAAATTGTCTTGTCAGAAGTTCCCGCTTTGGTATCTTTAACTTCATGTCCTTTTTCATTGCACAATGCTTCAACATTTATTTTTTAATTATTTATTTTTTTTTTGGGGGTTTATGCATAATGGTATAATCATAATATTTCAGTCCCAAAGCCCACCTAACTAACTTTGATGCAGGATTTTTTTGTTTTACGTTATGGAGTCATTCTAGTGGTCGGTGATCAGTGACGAAGGTAAATTTATGGCCCTAAAGGTAAGGTCTAAAAGTTTCTTCTGAACGTCATGGCCAAAAGCTCTTTTTCCATCGTAGAATAACGTGTCTCGGCTGACCCACAGGAACATATTTAAAGGAGAAGACAGGGTTGTCTCACCGTTAAAAACCGGAATGATATCCGCGGCAATTTTTATGCTCACATCGTCTAGTTTCAGGAACTTGAATCTCATTTCCTGGAAGGGTGGGTGTGTCATGACCATTTGGGAGCCTTCCAGGGTTATAATTTGAGAAAAAGAAGCTTGCTATTCCCTGAAGGTGTAAGGAACGAGACTTTGGAATTGTCTGAGTCATATTTGTCGTTTCTGTCGGCTCAAAATGAGACGTGTTGTGACCGGGTTTGGCAGTGTGGCTCGAATTTTCTGAAGTTGATGGGACATTTCCTAAAGCGTAAGCGTGATCGTCCTGCAAGAAGTCACCTTGATTTTGGATTGAATTAAATTCTTCCTCCATCTTAACATTTATTATTTGAAAATAAGCACAAAGTGAAGGAAATAAAAAGATCCAAAAAGTTATTAACTAATATTCTTCAAAAGAAACTTTCTGCACAAAATTTTCAAAAGTGCCTAACGAAATTTTTCCTTTCGTGCATTAATATGCATTCAAAATTTTTTATTTTTTAATGATCACAGATTTTGGGAAAATGTCCATTCCTATTCATTACAATAATGTGTACCACGAGACCATTGTAAAATTATACTTTCTTAATTTCAGAAAATTCTTACCACATTCTTCTTAAGAAGCGTGGGAGAGCACTTATTTTTATCTACAAAACTTTGCAGAATTGAGATCAAAATAAAAAGGAGACTCACCATTCTGCATACAACATTCAGCATACTGGTACAAATTTTCTTGTTAATCCAATTAATGCACTTTTAGATTCACTTTTTCACTATTCTTTTTATCGAAATGACTTTTATTCACTCCCGCACTAACACTATTTTTTTTCTTTTTCTTTCAGGTCGATGTCCTCCGCTTGTAGATTGTCCGTTCCTTAGTCTCGATGATGCTCTGCTTCTGCTCTCAATGGTCCTGGGGTCCAACGTTGGATTGCACTTCACGTACAACCGCACCGAGCGTTGGGTTCACAGGCTTGTGAACCTTTAATTTCTTTTTAATTCCTTCTAAGAATTTTTGTCCATCACTCTCCAAATTGCGCTGGTTGGTAATGTCCTTTAAAACCCATTCATTTTTGATCTATTGGTAAAGAATCTCGATAAAAAATTATCACTTTCTTAGCGTTGTTTCTCCGAGATGAAGAAGTTGCTGGTCTGCAGTGGATGTTTCTGCTTCACTTGGTCAAGCGAAAATTGCATAGATCCTAGGTGGATTTTCAGCCTCACTCCTTTCCATGGCACATTTTAAATTGTTTTTCGCAATTATAAATTCCGATAAAAGTTCTCAATTATAAATTAAATTTAATATAATATAAAATTATCTATTAAAATTTTTGTTTATAACATTTAAGTTTCTCTTTTATTTGCACCAGTCCGAAATTTAATTCACTCAATTCAAATGCAACTTTGAGAGAATATAAAACTTGAAGTACGTGTAGTTTTTAATGGTCACTCGATATTTCACTTTCAAATCCCTCACTCATTTTTAAAATTCACTCCCGATTTATCCGGCCGATAATTTAATTAACGATCCAACCGCTCTGTCACCAGAAAATTGTGACGACCTGACTTGAGCGCGTTCTGGGAATTTATTTTAAACTAAATTCCTTGATCGGTCATTTTGCGCAGTTTTAATTAAATCTTCTAATCGCCGTCTTAATTATGAAAACAAGAAATAGGGTGAATTTGAGAGAATAAAATTAACTCAGCCAGGTAACATTTATTGAAGTTGGTTTACAAGAAAAACTTGAAAATTTACTAAGTCCGAGACCGAATTTAAGATTTGCATTAGGGGGACAAAATTCCCAAAAGAAGGATGCAAATCAATCTGACGATCACGTGTGAAAAAACTGTTCTCTGGACCTCTCTGAAGATTTTCCCACCCTAGAACCCGGGACTCTTGGGCGTTTACTTATGAATTCATTGGTGATAATCATCCCCCAGAATTAGTTTTGACTGTTTAATTGGTTCGTGGTTTCCCCAATGTTGGTTTCGTAGGCGGATCCACTTACAGCCCCTTTTTGGCGCTTTTCTCGAGCCAACGCACCCCATCAAGGAGAGTGCAGTCATATCACCCTGTCACATAAATTATACCGTACTTGAACTTGAGGTCTAAGTAGCCTTTTCACACATGCCCCGTCGCCGAGACTTTTGGGTCTTTTATTGTTATTAGCATCTTCAATTTCAAATTAAGACGAGACATTCTAGAGTATGGTTTTCTTTAGTTCGGCTATCAAAATGTCAAAAGTTTGTTTTCAATTTACTCTGGGATTTAAATAACGAATGCTTTCAAATTTTTATGTGATATCCCATTGGGCACAAAATTTGGCGACGTCGTTACGACATCTTTACGACATCTTTACGACATTCTATGTCCATGTCGTTGAGATGTCTTTACGATATCGTAAAGACGTCGCACGATCGGACGATGCCTTTTCGACATCGTAAAGACATCTTAACGACATGGGCATAGGATGTCTTAAAGTCGTCGTAAAGATCTCGTAACGATGTCGTAAAGACGTCATCAAATTTTGTGCCCACTGGGATTTCAGAGAAGGGAGAAATGTTTGCGTCTATAATATCTAGTCATAAAAGTGGTTCTCAGACTTAGAACGGAAATTGGTACTTAATACTAAAGTGATTTTTCTCTGGAGCGTAGTTGTCTAAAATATAAATCACTATTATTTACTTTTACTCTCTAGCTATCTTTCGGGTTCTGTATATAATTTCTAGCCCTTGTAATAAAAGTGATATTTATAACTTGTAGAGCTGTATAATAAATCTTAAAGCTAATTATTTATGAGGCGAGACTAGTTTTTGAGTTCAAGTGCATTTTTAAGAACGTTTCAAGATTATAAAATAACTCAGATCTAGGCTCGCTGTCTCATAAAATAGAAATTCTTATTATTAATTTTATTTTAAAGTCTCCTTATTGGATCTACAATTCTGCGATATTAATTTAGTTTATTAAAGTTCGATTTTAATTTAGATTTGAATTTGCCACGTGACCAAAAAAGAATGACTAACGTATAGAAGGGTGAAAGGCTGGTTTGCGGATACGCTTTTAGTATGTTCGCTCTCCGCTAAAAAGATGAGCGCACAGGTGCGATCATCACATCTTTGTCATTTAAATTTGCTTCTACTTTTAAATGCGAGAGAGAAAATGGAAAAAGAAAGAAAAGGCTGCAGTATTTTGAAAAAAAGAAAATGATAAGTCAATATATGAATAAATAATACTAATAAATATAAGACAATGTTGAAATAAAAAATTATGCATATAAATAATTGTTTTATTTTAAGATACACCATTTTTATAGTTAAAAATGTTTATACCCAGCAAACACAGTGTGATTAGTCAGATGCTGCCGAATTTTTCGGGCGGGATCTATAGCGAGAATGCTCGACAAGATAATTCCACATAGGATCCTGGCGGGTTCTTTGCGGGTAATCTTGCCAGCGTTAAAATACAAGTCCGCTCGCACATTTCCCGCTACGGGAATTGTTATAGGGATATCTTATCGGCGTTAAAATACGAGTCCTCACGTACATTTCCCGCTATGGTAAATATTATAGAAATATTTATTGGAATATTTATTAATCATAATAATACATGTAATTCCACAAGAAAAGGTACTACTATACAAGGATAATCTCATAACATTTTGGATAAGCAGACCAAACCCTCATGAGATGAGTGGAAATCGTGTGACGCAGAGATTGAATAGAGTGGAGTTGGATTTCTTTGTCGCAGGTTATAGGAATCCCTTGGAGCTGTCAAACCACGGCGAGGAACATCGTCGTCCAGGTAATTGAGAAAGCATAACTCAAGGAGTGCAAGTGCTTCCTCTCTCTCTCTCTCTCTCTCTCTCCTCTTTTCATGTGACACAATTCAGAAAATACTTAGAGCGCTTTCACACGATTGCAAATCAGCAGATTGCATGCAGAAAGTTCACAAGAGTGAAAGAAATAAGGTACTGTCCCATGTGGGCATAAAACGTCGGCGTAAAGCAGAAACTCATGATCCAATCCAATTTCAATCAGAATGAATCCGAACTCGGATTGACCTAAACAGATTTGCAATCCGAATGAGTCCAATTCAATCCGAACTCGGATTCATTCGGATTGGAAGTTCGGATTGAACCGGATTGAGTCGGATTAATTTTTAACGGAATTGGATCAAACGAAATGTAGAATTTTTTTCGGATTGATTCGGGTTGGTATGGAATGAATTTCTATCCTATACTTTCGCCAGGGTACGGCAGAAAGCGGGACTAGGAGTTCAATTAGGTCCCTCGGGGACGGCTGTTGCTTTGTTGAGCTTCTCGCGAAGTCCTCCTACTTCTTCTAATGATAGGAAAAACTTCTTCCCCTTCTTCACCCTGTCCGTCCTCAGTTTCGGTTTCGTCCCGGTTGACCCTTGGTCTTCCGCGGCGGGCAGTTTTATTTCGTTTTTGGACATAAGATCAGCGCGCGAGGTAGGTTCTTTTTGGAGGTCTGCCTCGCCTCATGAGTTCAGGTCCAGCCTTGAGTTGATCGCCAGCAATGGTCAAACGTTTTTTTGGCACTACGAAGAACGCAGCCGTTGTTGATTTGCCATTTGGGACAGGGGGGTCACCTGGTTTGTTGCGCTTGGTGGTTTTCCTCTAGGTCGTCTCCTTGAAAAAGAGTGAACCCCTGGATGACCGGCTTGTCCTTGGCGAGTTGATGAGGAGTTCTTCGTCCTGTCCTCTCTAGGACTGTCGTCGTCGACTCCCGGAACTTCGGGACCCTCTTCCTCGTCCCTGTTGGAACGAAAGAGAGGCCCGCTCACCGTAAATCCGTCGGAAGACCAATAATGTTTCAAATCCTTCACATGAACCTTTTCTTTATTTCCTGTCGTACCCCTTCTTACATACACAACCGGAGAGAGCACTTCCGTAACCTCAAACGGACCATTGTACTTTGCAGCCAATTTCTTTGCAATGAAATCTGGCGCGAAAGATAAAACATAGTGATGCCGTCCGAGACGAGAAATACCGAGCCTGGCTCGGTTTTGCCTCGTTCATTCTTTGGTTCCGTCTCGTTTTCCCAGGCCTATTCCTCGGTTTGTCTCGTCACATTCTTCCTCGTCCCGTCTCGTCCTTCCTCGTTCTGGCCTCGGGTTTTTCCGAGGAATGCGACAGATGTGCGCTAGTGGAGCGGACAGCTCGCGGTAGCGTTTTTTTGCCACTCGGGCACGCTAATGCTAATTATCGTTCTTTAAGGCCATTGTAGCGTCGTGCGACTTTTCAGAAGTCAAAAAACGCCACCTGGACGCCAGCATTAAAACTAAATTCAAATTTAAATGAGAAGAATATGAATTATACCGGAAATTTAGGAGAATCCTCCTTTATATATCCGTAGGTTGATAAATAAATAAAATTAACAATCGAAATCGAAAATTTGGATAAATGGGTTGATTAAAATTAACTAAGTGTCTAAAGCTACAAGAAAATTATAGTTGCACAATTTGCAACAATTATTGTTGCACATTGTGTAACGGTGACACATTCCGCTCTCTTTCCATCTAGAAGTTAAGGAATAGAATCGACATGAATCATGCTAAGTAGAAATAAAGGAAAACCGAACTTACTAAAATTAACGACTTCCGTTCGCCAAGCGGGCGCCTAGAATTCGGGGTAAAATGGAGCTAGTAGGGATGATTCAGATTGTGCAATTTTAAATCGATTTAAACCGGTTTCAGCCCTACTATGTGTCTCTGAGGGTGAAATCGTTGTAAAAGCTTATTGGTAGATGATCTCGACATGAATTTTTGTAATCGGCTGAAAATGTCGACATTGCGTGCAAAACCCTTCTAGGACCGCCCGACTCAAAGGTTATAAATATAGGTGCGAGCGCGGGAAACGTCAGATTTATCTCGGAACTTTTTCTAATAAACGTGCTACTCCTCGAAATTATTAAGTCCACGTTGGACTTAGAAAATTTTACGCGAATAGCAGAGTGACAATAGTGGAATATTCATTCACTTGGCAGGAACTAAAATATAAGAGGGGATATAACGATAATTTAAAATAATAATCATGTCTGCTCCGGAAACTATTTTATTTGATCTAGTTGAATATTTTTCTGATCTGGACTATCAGCCCTTTCAATTGTGTAGAGTGTATGAGGAATTGCACTACATAGTAACTATCGTCTATACGATAACAGGTAAATCTGACGTGGACCCGCGAAATCGGTAATAATTACACTACATTAAAACTAATGTGAAACCAAATGGATAAGTGAATTTTGTGAGCGATCTGTAGAACGAAATTGTGAAGAAACTTGTGAATTGTTTCGAAAACTCAAAATTCTACAAACTGGTGTTTTAAATATAATGAATATTTTATTTCAAATTTCCTGTGTTGAATTTGATGAATCTGAAGTGTCCAAATTCCCTGACCTATCTTTCGCGGTTTTGGCTTCCATGCCAATCAAAGGCAGCAACGGACCACAAGGAAATCTCGTCCAATCAGCGTTGGATCGAACGGACTTTCTCAACGGGAATGAAAGGTAGGACATAACACCATGTGACGAGTGGGTCACGTGAGCGGATTCCTACCTTACCGACACTTTTTTTTTATTTGTAAACTTATTTTCACACGAATAGCCACATCGAGTTGAAAATTTGGGATATTAAATAAGAAGCACTAAGAAAGGTGGGTCTGGTCCTAAATTTTAATAATCATGAAAAAAGTAAAAAAAAAATTATTTACAAAAAAACTTTCTTCATAAGTATAAAAATTTAGGACCAGATCCACGTTTCTTAGTGCTACTACTACATATATAACGCATTTCACTGACGCAGAATATCGCACGCTGAGTATATCGGTCGAAACGGTCCTTATGTACTAACCAAGAAAATTTTTAGCGCTTGCGAGAAACGACCGATAAATCCGGATTGTGTCCGGTCCAGTCCGTGTTTTTTACGGTCTGAATGACGCGATCGATCCGGATTGTGTCCGGTCATGTCCGTGTTTTGTACGGTTTTTCGGATGCGATGAATCCGAATTGTGTCCGGTCATGACCGTGTATTATATGGTCTGGCGGATGCGATTAGTCCGATTTTTGCCCGGTCGTGTTCGGCCATGTCCATGTTTTGTACGGTCTGGCGGATGCGATTAATCCGGTTAAGTCCGAAATTGTACGATTTTTAGGAATGCGATTAATCCGGATCTCATCCGGTTAAGTCCGAAATTTGCCCTTTCTGACGAATGCGAATAATATAAATCTTATCCGTCTTTGCCCGATATTTGTCTAGTTATTCGCGAACGCAATACACCCTAATCTTATCCGATATAGCAAACTGAACTAAAAAAATGAAATTCGATACACTTATAGAGTATTTAATTATAAATGAGCGAAAACAGGATGTTAAAAAGTTGTACGAGAAGTCATTTTTGATTACATTTTTAATGCACTTTTAGGAAAAAAATTAGAACACTTTTGAACGAAGTATGTTGAATAGTGAAATATTACGTACAATAATAGCATACCGTTTAGAGAACAGTAAAATAAAAACTATTTGAATCAATAATTATTATCATTCCCATCCACTGATCCTTCTTCCACATCATCGTCAATTCCATCATCATTCCCATCAACTGTTCCTTCCACATCATCGCCAATTCCATCAACATTCCGATCAACTGCTCCTTCTTCCACATCGTCATCAAAACCATAATCATTCCCATCAACTTCTTTCTAAGAGAGCAGTAGATTCACTTTCATGAACAGATTCATTTTCTATCGGAACCATATAATTATCCTCATCTTTGTTCAAAAGCTCATTAGTTTCCTCATCATTTTCAGTGTTACTATTCTCTTCTTTATCGAAATTCCCATTATTTTTGTTTGTTTTCGTAGTTTCATTATCGCTTTTGTGGTTTTTTTCTGATGCACTACCCAAAAATGAAAGCAAAATATTTAATTTTTTCGATACGCACTACTATGCAGTAGTATTTTCCGTTTTAACTTGAATTTCACCAAATCACAACTTAAACCTGCGGATACATTTTGGATAGAATCTGACTGCTTCCGGAGTCAATGTTTTTGACCGGATGAATTTCGGATTTAAGCGGACGATTTTCCGATTTCAAATGCATTTCACGAAATTACAACTTAAACAAGCGGATTAATTTTTGATAGAATCGGACTGTTTCCGAAGTCGATGTTTTGGACAGGACGAATATTGGATTTAAGCGGACGATTTTCAGTTTTCACTTTAATTTCACCGTATGACTACTAAAACCTCCGGATTAATTTCGGATAGAATCGGACTATTTCCGGAGTTGATGTTTCAGACCGGACAGATTTCGTATTTAATCGGACGATTTTCCGTTTTCACTTGAATTTCACCTTATTACAACTTAAACCTGCGGATAAATTTTGGATAGAATCGGAATGTT
>CAKNYM010032089.1:30809-52014 GCA_932195095.1 Andricus curvator
GAACTTCTAACACCTTTTGATTAAGAAATTGTATTTCAAGGGTCCATTGAACACTTGAAATATGAAATCGAAAACTCGAAGGTTCTTTGAAATATTCTTTTATTCAATATTGTAAGTGTTCACCCTGGCCGACCGAACGAACGGAGCGGATACGCTACAGCGTATGCTCACAGTATCCACATCGTATCCTCTCCGTATCATGCAAGAAAAACTCATTAAAAAAGGAAGATGAACATTTCACTTGTTGAAATTCGGATTCTACGTGAAATTTTGCGTTGAAAGGTTACGGAGTAATAGGAATAATTTTTTTTGCAACATTAAAAACTTTAAAAAAATATAATACTTATCGATAACATGGGCTGAAGGCGACTTGAAACGCATCGTCGACGGATAACGCCTATTAACTGTTACTGAACGACGATGCGTTTGAAGTCGCCTTCAGCGCACGTCATCGAGAAGTATTATATTTCTTAACAGTTTTTGATGTTGCAAGAAAAACTATTGCGATTACTCTGTGACCTTTTAACTCAAAATTTCACGTAGAATCCGAATTTCAACAAGTGAAATGTCAATCTTTCTTTTTTAATGAGTTTTTCTTGCATGATACGGAGAGGATACGATGTGGATACTATAAGGACACGCTGTAGCGTATCCGTTCCGTTCGTTCGGTCCGCCAGGGAGGTCGCCCGGTATCCCAGAGTCACCGTTTAAGACACCTCACCCAGGTGCCATTCAGCTTTCGGCACGGTGTTACGCCTCCGCTTAGTGGTTATTCCTTCGGGA
Source organism: Andricus curvator (assembly GCA_932195095.1). Classification (NCBI taxonomy): domain Eukaryota; kingdom Metazoa; phylum Arthropoda; class Insecta; order Hymenoptera; family Cynipidae; genus Andricus; species Andricus curvator. Next base: position 31,593 of record CAKNYM010032089.1, read on the forward strand.
CCATCCCTATCCGCGACTGCTTATTAATTATTGTAACCATATTCAGCAGAAACCCTTGGTACAGGGACCCTCTATTCGCAACCCGAGGACGCGTTCGGTGGCTTTGTCATAGGCCTCGGGATGGGCAAGACGCAGTGCGTCCCGTGTTCAATATGTGATTGACTACATAACATTTGGTAAACCGTTCACGGAAAGGGTTCGAAAGTTTGCCCAAAAACCAAGGTTCTACCCAGGAAACAAAAATCGATTGGATGCATTTGAATTGGCAGTAAAAATTATTTGAATCTCCATTCTTAAAAGGGAATTGCCGATCGCGACCGATGGGTTACCAAAATTGATATATCGGATGGTACCGAGATTTCAATACATTCTAGAATCTAGGTTATACCTGTGAAAAATAAAAATTTGTATGAAACCCTTTCACATTTTATACCATAATCCACTGTTTTATTCTGTCTGATCCTCGAGCATTCATTCCTTTTGATAATTATGCAATTTTATGAAGGGTAAGAAACACGACGCTTTTCGTTCGAGATCGCTAAGTGACGCCGAACTGAGCATATAGTGTCCTTATTTTTATAAAAGCCCACGATTTCACGTCGAAGAACACTTAATTATTCCTCCGCCAGAAACTCTGTCATAATGTAATGTTAAAAATCACATCACACGGAACGATTGCTCGAGATATCGACAAAGAAACACAAAGCAGCCGTCAGGATCTCTTGGCTCTTGGAGCACCACCCGGTAACAAGGAGTTCATTGGAACGCATTGGAACGTTTCAATGCGTTTTAATTGCATTTTTGTCTGAATGCTTATTAATGCGCAAGGCGTAATGAAACGCATTAAAATAAAAACTTAAAATGAACGTGCACGTGCACGTGCACAGTTGTACAAATGCCACCTGGCACGTGTACAGTTGGATACAAATTACTGAAAGTGCAATTCATTTTATTTTATTAATTTCATTAATCAACTGGTAAAAGTTTGAACTTGTCGAGCGAGCTTATATTTCGCTTTTTTGTACACCTCGAACATCGTGAACTTAGCACTAGAGGGGAAGTGGTGCTGACGATCGCTTGTATCCACGCACGCACACTGCCACAAAAGCAGCTGACCTACCTACAATTTCAACGTACCCAAATCGCTGACATTCCCCGCACTAATCATATTTTCTTTTCTCACACATTAGACACCCCATTTTAAATTCAAAGATACTTTCATAGAAAAAACGAAAAAGAATAGCAACTAGGAAAATAATATAACATTTCAGCTGTAACCACGTCTCACGATCATGAGATTGGCGGTTACAGTATGCGATGGACTAAATTCGACGATCCGGCAAAAGTCTCGTGAACCCTGAGAACACAGAAGGATCCAAAGACGACCGCCTTCTGCATCTTCCCCGCAAGTGACTTCGCATTTCGTTGACATGCAGGGGTGCTTTTCAGGCTATCATCATCCTGATCATCAAACCGAATCAAACCGAAGGGCCTACGACAAATCTACCGAACGCGTCCTCGTGTTGTTGGTCGAGGGTGCTGTACCAAGGGTTTCAGCTGAATATGGTTACAATAATTAATAAACAGTCGCGAACAATTGTCCAGGGGTGGTCCCGAAGGGATTAACTCCCAAGCGGAGACGTAACAACCGTGTCGAAAGCTGAATGGTCCCTGGGTGAGGTGTCCCAAACGGTGACTCTCGGATACCGGGCGACCTCTCAGAGTCCTATCCTTGCATGCGGGGCTCTACAAGGATGGACGAACCCTTTCCCTAGCTACTCGCGGGAACAACAATGATAGTAAGTGCGGTTCAAAACAATCGAACGCGCAGGGCTCCCGACAATGGGTCGGACAATAATGTCGACTACCCAAGTGCAACAAAGCCGCATTCAGTACGCAACATCGATTAAGAATGATCTCCGATGTAAATACAAACGTATTATCCGACAGATTTGGTCCTCCCAACTGTCGGCGAGGAACAAAGTCTGGGGCCGTCCATAAATCACGTGATCGGTTTTTCGATAAATTTCGAACCCCCCTCCCCCCCTTCCCCCTCTATTATCACGTGACTTTTTTCAAAATGACGAAAATTTATATCACATGACAGGGAACATTAAAAAGGATTTTTTAAGGTCGGTATCGGCTGCGTTGATAACATCGTGTACAATTAGGTATTTCATGTTTAGTGGGGGAAATCCAAGATGTCTGCACGCCGAGGGCCGAACAATAATACTAATTGCATGGAAAAAACTTTATTTTTTCAATAACTTGGAAAAAAATGATTTTTCACCGTAAGTGTATTTGGATATTATATTTTTTTTTTACAAAAACTATTCGATCAAATAAAAAAATCAACCATTTTTTTGTAACGATTTTATTAATCATTTGAACAGCTTTTGAGAAATAAAAAATAATATCTAAATACATTTATAGTGAAAAATTATCTTCAGCCAAGTTATTAAAAAAATAAACTATCCGAGATTCTAACCTCAGATTATATTTGGAGGTATTTTTATTTATACATTTAGTTCTGAAAATCAAAAAGATTTAAGAATGTAGAAAACACACATAAGGAACAAGTGAAATAAATTCGGATATGAACAATGCTACAACAATTAAAATAATTTCTGTTTTTTCAAAAAAAATATTTTTAAACTATGATAGTTAAAGACTTAAAATGAAGTTTAAAGTATTATAAACTATCTCTATCTAACTTAATAATTTAATTAATGAAATTTACTAACTTTTGTTGAATAAAATTATATTAAATTATGTAATTTGTTACATAAGAAGGTTAATTAGTTAGAAATTGTGTTTCTTATCATCTTTTTAGAAAATAAATTAATAATTTAAAACGTCACGTGATCGGATTAACCCCCCCCGCCCCCAGTGATTTTCCGTGATATTTAGCTGACTGCCCCCCCCCTTCCGAGTCACGTGATTTATGGACGTCCCCTATCTGCAACGAACATGATTGCCGTCCCGGTAGTACTCTATTCACTTGGAGTGCCCAGCTAACCTGTTACCATCCTGAAAGGTTCCTGAATGATCACATGTTATCAGAGGAATTGTTACTTGTATCTCAGTCTCCTAGCAGGTAACGGCATAATCGCCGTAGTTTACTAGGGAGGCTTGTTTGCAACCGTTCCCTGTCAGACTAGTAACATGGCGGTAACAGCCGGCAGCGATCTTCATTTATACATATACATTTTGGGTCTAACCTCTATAATGTAATTTCTTTTTCGTAAGGGTTCAGCTGATAAATATCTGTTTTTTTATAAAAGCTTTGTTCACATATTATCTCCCTTTTCTGGAACTTATTTATCGTTTAATTATGTTCCTTTCCAACATTTTTGCAAAAATATTCATAATTATAATTCCGAAACGATGTATATTTTGAGGTTAAGCTGTCATTGCACGTTGCGTTTCCAAACATCACTTTGTTACAAGCATGTGATTACAGTGGCGGGATAATGTTACCTGCTTCGCTTGTAATTTGTTACTACTTTGAGTGGGAAATATATTGTCACTGGGTGACCAGCATGGAAGTCACCAGTGACTGGTTTTTTTAATCTTGTTACAATTATGTGACTATTCGGACTAGTAACTGTGTTAGCTGGGTGGTTCTATGAATCAAGGATGAGGTCAGATCCCTCGATATCGGGTCACGAAAAGTTATGCACATGAACAAAAGTATGCACCTTAGGTCGTCTGTTCTGCGACTATACAACTCACGTCGTCAAGGCGCAGCACATATAGTCGCAAATGGACGAGATCCTCTTCTTAAAATGGTCAGAAAACACGAAGAAGTGGGCAAAGGATCAATTCTGCACAAAGCAGCAGAGGAGGCTGCTGAAACACTTGGCCTCGACTTCAATATCAGGGGAGAGCTATCTCGAGTACTCACTCCTGAGGGCCCGGATCAAAAAAGTACAGTGAAAAACTTCCGTGAACATCTCCTCGACAAGAGGATGCAGGGCATTTTCCACAGAAATGTGAAGGATCAGTCGTTGTCGTATGAGCTAACGTTTGTTTTCCTCAAATCAACCGGATTGAAGTAGGGCACGAAGGGTTTCATTTTGGCGTGTTGAGGCGGTGTCATTTCCACTCTAGCATACCGTCGTCATATTTTAAGCTAAGACATTCCCGATGATAGCTGCAGAGCGTGTCATGCACACCCCGAGCATCTAGGACACATACTATTTACTTGCCAACTCCTGCGGGAACGACCTACATCCAAAGGCACAATGCGGCACTAAGAGTGCTTTATTACCATCTCTGTCACTCTTATGGCATTAGCCCAAACCCAAATACCTCTCCGCTAAACGCTCCTAGAGAAATAGAGTCAATTGTCGAAAATGAGAAGTGACGCATATACTGGAACTTGATATTCTCAACAATTTGTTTCTGTTATGCACTCGAGGCCTGACATATTTCTCCTTGACTCCGCGAAGCGAACCATGTTCGTTATCGAACTTTAGGCACCATCCGACAAGAACATCATAGCCAAGGATACTGAAAAGAAAGAGATGTATAAAGATCTTATAAGGGAGTTGCGAGGGTTATACCCGGAATATTCTGTTAACCCTCCGTTTGGCACATGTTCCGATAACCTTCGGTTTGGCAATGTGGTCTGGCCAGACCCCTGTATGTTTCCATACAAGTATTCTATTTGTAATAGTTAACAAGGAATGTCAAAGTAGGTCGCGGATATAAAGGGATAGGGTGAATCACATGTTCAGGACAGATTTGGTCCTCTCAACTGTCGGCGAGGAACAAAGTATGGGACCGTCCATAAATCACGTGATCGGTTTTTCGCTAAATTTCGACCCCACCCTCCCCCCGTGACTGTCCGTCATATTATTGCTGAACCCCCTCCCCCTCAAATTATCAAAACAAAATTGATCATTATTACAAGAAGAAAACTCAAAAACTAAAACTTCAACTGATTTTTGGAAAAGGAATTTTAGATTTATTTTCTTATTTTTATACGGCCATATAAGTCCGGACACTTGAGGCTGGGACACCCTGTATATATATATATATATATATAATATGTATTGTATTAATTATTATTATTATAAATTAAAAATAAATGTCTCAGGCTTAAGATGGTTACAGCCCAATATGTCCAAAGGCATTTTTGGCTGGAGTTGGATTTTTATTTTTTTAGAATGGTATGGCACGGGGCTGTCCCGATATATATGATCAGTCACGGACGCATTATTATAATGCAATCAAGTGATCTGATAAGAGCGTGTGCCATGACATATTGGGCAAAGCCTGGTTTTACCCCATCATTCACGGTCTGGGTTGCAGTCAAGTGCATGATGGTATATGGTGCATGATGGATATTATTTTTTTTTTTTCAAACTTTTTCTCAGGTGAACCAGGTTTTTCGTCATAGCCACGGACTAAGTCAAGTGACTGATGAGATGAGGATGTTATAAGTTATTTTAGTACGATGTTTGAAATCATTTGCGATGATGTTGTAGGTACAAAATTAGGAGCATGGTGTAGTTTGCAGTTTGGCTTCACCGCTGTTATCCTTACACAGCGGCCGTGAGTGTTGGAGGTGACAACAGTCGCCTCTGGATGCTTTCTTAGAGCTACCATGTAAAATTTTGTCCTTTTTTGCGTGAGGTTTCAAACTTCGCACTTTCATAATAGAGACGCATCAATTTCTCATTCATTGTGGTATCCCACTTGATGCTCTCCCACGGTATTTCTGTTGAAGTGGTTGGCTGCAAATAGCTAACGCTAGCTATATTATATTATTATATTATCACTAGCTAATAAGCTACTAATTATATTATTACTATATTATACTATTACTTTATTATTTTTATTATTTATATATATATATATAATTAAATATAATTTATAAAAAAAATTTATAATTTATTAATATTTATATATTTATTATAAATATATATATATATATATATATATATATATATATATATTACTTTATTATTATTGTATTATTATTATTATTTATTATTATTATTTTTTGTTTTTTTTCAAACTTTTTCTCGGGTGAACCCGGATTTTCGTCATAGCCACGGACGAAGTCAAGTGACTCATGAGATGCGGATGTTATAAGTTATTTTAATACGATGTTTGAAATCATTTGCGATGATGTTGTAGGTACAAAATTAGGAGCATGGTGTAGTTTGCAGTTTGTCTTTACCGCTGTTATCCTTGCACAGCGGCCGTGATTGTTCGAGGTGACAACAGTCGCCTCTGGATGCTTTCTTAGAGCTACCATGTAAAATTTTGTCCTTTTTGCGTGAGGTTTCAAACTTCGCACTTTCATAATAGAGACGCATCAATTTCTCATTCATTGTGGTATCCCACTTGATGCTCTCCCACGGTATTTCTGTTGAAGTGGTTGGCTGCGAATAGCTAACGCTAGCCAAAGCATCCTCAGCAGACACAGTTGATGTTTCACTGCTTACCGTATGTCGCAGATGTTCTTGCTGGCCAGCTGTTTGATTAGTGAGATCTGCCTGACCATCTCGCAGCTCACCATCACCACCGTCCCGCATGCTGTGGCCCCCAGAGGTGGCTCCAGGGGCGCCCCGACGATCCTCGGATAGCGACAAGCGTTTCAAAATTTTTAAAATACTCTCCATTATTATTTATGGGTTTTGGTGTTCCTCTTAGTCACTTTCCTCTTCGTTCTCTGCCTGTCTGGTATGGGAAACCCTGTCAGTAGCAATGCTACGGCCAACACAGCCGTCAAATTCATGAGAGGAAAGCTCAAGCCCTACCGCGATGACAACGTGGGAACACCTTCGGCAGGGTTATTATTATTATTATATTATTAATCATTTGCGATGATGTTGTAGGTACAAAATTAGTAGCATGGTGTAGTTTGCAATTTGTCTTCACCGCTGTTATCCTTACACAGCAATAATAATTATTTTTTTTCAAACTTTTTCTCGGGTGAACACGGTTTTTCGTCATAGCCACGGACGAAGTCAAGTGACTGATGAGATGAGGATGTTACAAGTTATTTTAATACGATGTTTGAAATCATTTGCGATGATGTTGTAGGTACAAATTAGGAGCATGGTGTAGTTTGTAGTTTGTCTTTACCGCTGTTTTCCTTACAAAGCGGCCGTGATTGTTGGAGGCGACAACAGTCGGCTCTGGGTGCTTTCTTAGAGCTACCATTATTTATTATTATTATACATTTATTTTTTTTTTCAAACTTTTTCTCGGGTGAACCCGGTTTTTCGTCATAGCCACGGACTAAGTCAAGTGACTGATGAGATGTAGATGTTATAAGTTATTTTAATACGATGTTTGAAATCATTTGCGATGATGTTGTAGGTACAAAATTAGGAGCATGGTGTAGTTTGCAGTTTGTCTTTACCGCTGTTATCCTTACACAGCGGCCGTGAGTGTTGAAGGTGACAACAGTCGCCTCTGGATGCTTTCTTAGAGCTACCATGTATCACGCCATAGGTTCTTAGTCACTGGCTTCCTGATGGTCTAGGAAGTTTCTTACAATGCGACAGGTGTTTCATAAAACCGCCTTCTGAACTGCCGCCAGTACCCTACTGACTCCTAAATGTTCAAGATGTTCACTGCATCTTGCGTGCACATTGCCTGTAGCCGAAATCACAATAGGAGGAATAGATGCATGTTTTACATTTCTCCATATTGCCTTTACTTTATGCCTTAGCTCGCTATACTTATGGATCTTGGTTGTATAGGTTGCCTGCAAATTTTGGTTAAGTGGACAAGCAATGTCGATGATGTAGACTCTTCCACCTTTTTTTTTCTCGCATCACGATGTCAAGTCGATTGGCTCGGATGTAATGATCTGTCTGGATGGTCACATCCCAATATAAGATGTAATCTTCATTTTCTAAAACGGGCATTGGAATGTATCTATAGAAAGGCATCCATTCTGTTAAGAGTCCTAGGTTTAGGGCAAGTTGTTGATGTATAATGCCCGCCACATCATTATGTCTGTGCGTATATTCTCTTTGAGCCATTACGCGACAACCATCAATAATGTGCTCGATGGATTCGTTGGTATCTCCACATAATCGGCACCGGTCAACCACGTCTTGATGTAACACATGTTTGCGATAATTCCTGGTGCTGACAACCCTATCCTGAATCGCAATGACGAATCCTTCCGTTTCTGGATACAGGACTCCCTTTTGCAGCCAAATATTGGATGCCTCACTATCCACTTCATATTGATCTAACGTTTTGGGGTGTTCGCCGTGGATGGCTTTCTGTCTCCATTGCGTTTCTAATTCCTCTATGGTTTCTGCCCTGATATTCAAGGCCTCCTCTGAGGACAAATTCAAGGGCGTGTAGTCAAGATCCGCTTTACAGATCGTATTGTAAAGCGTAACATCTCGCTTGCTGTTAAAATAGTCCCGCAACTGTATGACTTGTGACTCACACAGTTTCCTGACATCTACAATGCCCCTACCCCCTCTATGTCGTGGTAGAACTACCATTTCAATCGCCGAATTACTGTGGTGCATACGGTGTTTCGTCATTTCTACGCGGATGATTCTGTTTAATCGTTCGAGGTCGGTGTTCGACCATTTGATGAGCCCAAAGGAGTACGTTTGAACAGGGATGGCATAGGTGTTCATTGCCCTGATCTTGTTTGCCGAGTTAAGAGAACTCTTCAGAACCAATCTGAGTCTTGTAGTGAAGGCAGTCGTTAGGCCTTTCTTAACTATCCTATGCTGAATACCCTTGGATTCGAGAATACCCAGGTATTTATATGACTCGCCCTCAGCCATTGCCTCGATGCCATTCACGAAATCGTTCTCTTGTTCTGCGGTCCCTAATTTTCCTCTGATTAAATGCACTATTCTGCATTTATCTAGTCCAAACTCCATATGGATATCGTTGGAAAACTGCTTTGTGACATCGATCACTTGCTGCAGTCTCTTGTCCGAACTAGCGTACAGCTTCAGGTCATCCATGTATAGAAGATGGGTCAATTGATGACCATCCTCGTTATCATGTACTCTGAACCCATGAGACATGCTATTTAGAGTTTTTCTCAGTGGGTTCAACGCTAAACTGAACCATAATGCACTGAAGGAGTCTCCTTGGAATAGACCCTTCGTAATGTGTATTGATCTAGTTATCCTTGGTTGTCCATGATCAAAATACTTGATTGTTGTACACCAAAGTATCATCGCACGACTTAGGAAGTATTTGTATTTGTATTTATTCAAAAAAGTCCCTAGGGCTAAATAGCCCTCTAAGGAACAAGATAATACAGGGTCATTACAAATTTGTGCAAGCACTGATCGGCAGTATATTTGATTAATCTTATAATCTAATCTATAAACTAAATAAAATAAATAAATAGACTCGAACTCATAATACGTATCAAATTAGGTATCAGATTAATGCGTAGTAACTAACATTTGGTGATTATTTAGTAGTTCTTGTGCATGTTAAGGTAGAAATCAAGAGGGAAAAACTGTGTGTAAAAGAAATACTTTGCAAAAGTTAATGAAAACAAAAGGAAATTCGAAGATGAAATGTTTAAAAATTAAATATAAGAGTTTACCAGTAAGTAATTTCAAGAGTTGGGTCAGGAGTATTGTACAAATATTTGAAAAAGAGATTCTTGAAATGATACAAGGAAGATGCACTTCTAATATCGTACGGTACTTTATTCCATAGCCGGGCACCCCTTACTATAAATGATCTTTGAAGTTGACATGTTCTGTGAAATGGAATCTTAAGGATTTTATGTCTTTTACGAAGCCTAGACTGTGCTGGAAGGTCTCTGTCCACAAATTGGAACAGGTTAAATAGATACTCCGGAGCTTTGTTCTGAAAAAGAGTATAGAGAAAATTACCCATAAAGAATTGTCTTCTCTTGGCAACATTAAGCAGACCAGCCCTATGTCTGTATGCAGTTATGTGTTCGTATTTAGGCAAATTATAGATAAAGCGAACGCAGGCGTTTAACGCACGCTCGAGCTTTAAATTTAAATCGTCGGACAAACCATCGTATACCAAACACCCGTAGTCAAAGTGGGGAAGGATTAGACTCTTAACCAAAAGTGTCCGAGTAGAGGTAGGTAAAGAGTTCTTATTCCTATATAGTTGCTGTAGAATACTGTATGTTTTCCTCGAGATGCTCTGTACCTGTTCTTTCCAAGACAAGGTACGGTTATGAAAATATCCCAGATTTTTAACTACTTCCGAGAAAGAGATAGCGAGATTCTCGATACGAAGTGGTGGAAAAGATGCCAAAGTTTCAAGTGACGGAGATGAAGTAGGTCCAACAACAATTGCCTGAGTTTTGCCTGGTTTAAGAGTAAGTCCATTCTTCCAGGCCCAGAGGATCACACGATCAATATCCTCCTGGACTAAAACAAGTAATTCACTTAGCGAAGAAATTGGCCCCGATAAATAAATTTTGAAATCATCAGCATATTTGTGGTAGCTGCAATGTTGAAGTTCACCTCCAAGGTCAGATGTGAACAAATTGAAGAGAAGGGGTGCCAGAATGGAGCCCTGAGGAACCCCACTCTTAACTTCCCACCAGTCAGAAAGCTCACCACTACTATTAATAATTCTGTGAGACCGATTACTAAAATAGGATTTAAACCACTCGATAACAGAGTTTGACACGTTAAAGGATTTTAACTTTTGTAGGAGTAACTTATGATTGACTATATCAAAAAGCCTTCGAAAAATCAAACAGAACAACAATCGTGATCTCCCTATTATCCATTGCTAATTTGAGATCCGTCGTTACTTTAAGGGAAGCAGTAAGAGTGCTATGCTTTGCCCGAAAACCTGATTGCATCGAGTCAAGGGCCTCAGATAATTCGAGAAATTTAGATAGTTGCAGGTGAACAATTTTTTCAAGTGGTTTAGACAGTGCACATAAAATAGAAATTGTCCGGAAGTCTTTCGGGGAAGTGGGTTTAGCAATTTTAGGTATTGGGCATATAACAGCCTTTTTCCAGATATCTGGGAAGATACCGACCTGAAGGGAAGCATTATAGATATGCAATAGAATAGGAAAGATAATTGGAAGGGCAAGTTTAATCATTTTTATTGATATTCCATCAGTTCCAATGGCGTTTGATTTGATTTCAAGTGTTTTTTCCAAAAGTATTTCAGGTGTGATGTCATCGAAAAAGAAGTCAGAGTCATTAAATGTTGAATTAAGAGGGGTAGTGGAAGATGATGATGATAAGTCTGGAAATGGGAATGTAAAAAAAGTCTCTAAAAGTTCATCAGGTGGAAAATTACTATCTATATATTCGTGTTTGGGCGCGATTAGGTGTAAACGTCTAAGGAGATGCCAAATGTCCTCTTTTTTATCTCTGTGTGCAATCTCGTTATAATTGTATTGATTAAACGCATCTCTAATCTTAGTTTGAACTAAGTTCCTTAGTTTACGAAATTGAGCTTGCATCATACTGCTTTTTGTTCTTTTTGCAAGTCGGCGCTTGCCATCACGTTCCCTTATCAGATTTTTAATTTCAGATGTGATCCAGGGGGCAGCTTTATTGAAGTTTTTAGGAACGTGTAGCGGAGAAAATTTATTGAATGCGGAGACTAGGTAATTAGTCAGAGCGTCGATTTTATTATTTATATTTGTGTCTAGTAATATTTTTTCCCAATCATACGTCATTAGATGTTCGTGGAATGTGTGTTCATCAATTTTAGAGAGATTCCGCACCAGTCTTTGGGTTGGTTTTGAATTTAGATTATAGGAAAATTTGAAGATAATGTTAATCAAGTCGTGGTTAGAGAGAAAAGGAATAGCATGTTGTTCGTAGGAAACAACCTTATCAATATCGTCTACAATCATCAGGTCAATACGAGTACTGGAACGGTCAGTGTGGTGAGTAGAATCATGAGGTACAATCGAGAGTCCCGAAGAGTATACCAATGATGTTAGATATTTAGAATGATTGGAAGTGAGATTTAGGTTAGTGTTAAAATCTCCAGTAAGGATAATGTTATTAAAGTAAGGAATAAATGAAAAAATTACCGATTCAAGCTCTGTGCCATAGGAGGCATTGGGGGGTTTATAAACTACTCCCACTAAAACACTATCAGAAGTTGACTTAACTTCAACAAAGAGAAATTCGGTCGTGGGGTAAGTAGCTACTGAACTCACACCAACCACAGTCCCATTCAGACTATCATGCAGAAAAAGACAAACTCCACCACCCCTTCTCTCGTTTCTGTCTCTTCGAAAGAGCGAATAGTTATCAATTGCAACGATGCTAGAGGATAAATTGGGAGTTAACCAGGACTCAGAAACAGCTATTATATGGTAGGAACTTTTACTGAAAAAATGTTTGAATTCTTGAAAAAGTACCAAGAGAGACTGGGCGTTCACGTGACAAATGCTTGACAAATGCAATGATGCGTGGACAAATTTTGTATACTTTTAAGACTTCAAGCAAATAGTCATGTGGTACGGAAGGAAACGCTTGCTTGTAGTCAATGTATGCCATGTGCAAGTTCTTTTGATGTTTACGAGCTTGCGTCATAGCAACAGCGTCTATGCTGACTAGATCTTTACTGCCTCGGGAGAAGGATGTCATTCTCGTCGCAGTGAGAATATATCTTATCTGCTATGATAGCTGTAAGACATTTATATATTGTTGGAAGACAGGCTATCGGTCGAAATTCAGATGGATTTTGAGCGTCTGGTTTTTTAGGCAACATATACGTAGTACCCTGCAGCATAAAGCCTGGCATCAGATCTGGATGTTCGATGATCTTCTGAAAACACCGTGCCAACGCAGGATGCACACTAGTCAGGTACTTGTACCAGAAATTATGCACCATGTCCGGACCCTTAGCTTTCCAGTTACATACTTTTTTCAAAACCGCTGAAACATCTAAAGCTGTGATGTTCGTCAGCTCCATTTCAGGGTTATTGCTTGCTCTTGCTTTCTCCAGTTGGAACCACGCAGTGTCGAAATTACTTATGTTAGTTTTTCCCCAAACATCTGACCAATAGTTAGTAATGTCTTCCAGTTGAGGAACTTCGGTTTCTTGTTGGTTATTTTGCTTTACACTCAGTTCACGATAGAACCTTCTTTCATCTGCCTGAAAGGTTCGATTTTGTTGCCTTCTTGCACTACTTTTCTTGTACCGACGCAGTCCAGCAGTAAGAACATCAAGTCTCTGCCGCTGGGAGTCTATAATCTCCACCAATATTGCTGGTGTCAGTGTCTCGATGTACCGAGGGTGGATGGTTTTAATAACATGGTGTATCAGCTTTCTGGTTTGATTTCCTTTTTTATATTGAGTCAGTCGACCCAATTTGCACCTTACTTTGCTGACATCCATATCCAACCTGATCTTCCATGGTGGATCTCGCTCCTGTCTTGGGGCAAAGACTGCATTTATAGGCCTAGTTCTGTGGCCCAACGTTCTAACGGTTGCCACAGCTGCACAGTATACAAGAGTTTGCACCTCTAACGCATTTTGTGTTGCGTTCAAATGCATAGGTAAAACCTTGTTGTTCAGGTGCTCTATTAGTGCACGCAGATCACCTGTGATGTTCATCTTGGGCAGTGAATGCCTTTGTGTTGGTTCTACATGTCTGACCTCTAGTAAAGCATGACCGAAATTCCTTTCAAGGTGCTGTAGCTTTTCTGGGACTTCGCTGTTTAGATCATCATTTATAATGTCCGGATGTGGTTACTAGTCCATCCGGTACTTGATGTTCATTATCCCTAGCACCTATGCCTTCAGCTGCAATCAAGTCCTCGTTGTCCACATCTTCCAATGGAAGTTCATCAATAGGAAGCTGCTGTTCCACTTCCATTTCGATGGCAGCTATTTCAACAGCCGAAAGCAATTTGTTTACAGATATTGAGCGTTTTTGATCTGATAGATTCCGCTCATTTATTCTTGTGGCTAGTCCTGAGTACTTAAGTAAGAAGAGACGATGATGTTCTCTCCTTACACTTTGCCCACTTTTCTTTGCCAAAAAATAAGAGCGCATCACATCTCTGTTCATATGGTACGTCCATTTTAATCGCCTCCTTGGTTGTTGAACCTGTGCTTCTGGCACTGGTTGCATTCCCTGGCGGACCGAACGAACGGAGCGGATACGCTACAGCGTATCCTTATAGTATCCACATCGTATCCTCTTCGTATCATGCAAGAAAAACTCATTTAAAAAGGAAGATGAACATTCCACACGGAGGATGTGGTGATGCTGGATCATCACCAGGTTTAGGATGAACATCAATTGCCACTGCTTGTTCGTGTGACGCGGCTTCCTCTAACTGCTGTTCATTGCCGTTGTTTTTCCACTCCAAATCAACCTGCTGTTTAATCTCCATTGCTCGATCTTCTGAGATGTGTAGATTAGTCCTGATGTCCTTCACCTTAGCGATAAGATCTCTTAATGCGACTTTCTTTATTTGAGGATACTTTGCGGCAAATTTCGTTCTAAAATTTTGTCCTTTTTTGCATGAGGTTTCAAACTTCGCACTTTCATAATAGAGACGCATCAATTCCTCATTCATTGTAGTATCCCACTTGATGCTCTCCCACGGTATTTCTGTTGAAGTGGTTGGCTGCAAATAGCTAACGCTAGCCAAAGCAACCTCAGCAGACACAGTTGATGTTTCACTGCTTACCGTATGTCGCCGACGTTCTTGCTGACCATCTCGCAGATCACCATCACAACCGTCCCGCATGCTGTGGCCCCCAGCGGTGGCTCCAGGGGCGCCCCGACGATCCTCGGGTAGCGACAAGCGTTTCAAAATTTTTAAAATACTCTCCATTATTATTTATGGGTTTTGTTGTTCCTCTTAGTCACTTTCCTCTTCGTTCTCTGCCTGTCTGGCATGGGAAACCCTGTCAGTAGCCATGCTACGGCCAACATAGCCGTCAAATTCATGAGAGGAAAGCTCAAGCCCTACCGCGACAACAACGCGGGAACACCTTCGGCAGGGTTATTATTATTATTATATTTTTTTTTTTTTTCAAACTTTTTCTCGGGCAACAGAGACTGCTTCCCGAATATCGTAGTTCCAGAAAATTTGGCACTTATCGTTTCGGACAATCGACTGTATCTGCTTTGGAGCGTTCGGCAGGGCAGGGTCGCGGCCAACACCGTATGAGCGACAAAGATGGTAATAAAGCACTCTTAGGGCCGCATTATGTCTATAGATATACGTCGTTCCCGCGTGGGTCGGACCAAAGATATTATAAACGTAGATGCGGTACGGGGTGTCAGAGTGGGGGAACGATATATATAGGACATCACATTTTCTGCCATATCGAGGTGCTGCCCTCACCGTACTACGAAGTCGAGAGCTGGTTTTCTCATTCTTCGTAAAATATGACGGTAAATAAGCAGTTGAAAGATTTTTTAAGGTTAGAAAAGTTCGACATGTATCGCTTCATAAACAAAACACCGCGCTTCCGAATATAATAATAAATGGGACAATGTCTAGGCACACCCAAAATACGTTTCTGGAAAAATTAATGAAAAATTAATAAAAAATTAATAATGATAGAAGCACTGATATGATGGTGCTAAATAAACTGAATTGTGAGAGTAATACAATAATATAGTAAAATATATAATAGAGGTAATAAGAGATAATTATGTTTATATTTGATTGTTGAATATTATTATAATTTCTGATACGTTCATGCTTCTTCTGTGAATGATAGATATGATATTTTAAATTATAATTTTTTGTACTTTGGAGTTTAATTTTTATTACTAGACTGAACCGAAAATTGATTGCATTTAATATATAGAATTTTCGACGGTCTGAAGCTTGAGATAGGTTTTTTGTACAAAGTCTTTCTAAAAAATTATAAATAAACTTTTCTCGAAAACCTAATTTTTTATTTAAAAAAAAAACTAAAAAGAAATTTTGAGATAAATCATGAACCAGTGCTGAAAAAAAATTTCTTTGATAAATGATTCTTTTAATTAAAATAATCATATATCTATACCAAAGAAAAATCTTTTTTAATGTTTAAAGTTTAAAAAAAATATTGTTTGACTTTAAAATAACAATAATTGAAAAAAATATATCTCTGGAAGAAAAAAAATTTTGGTTGAAAATGCACATAGTATTTTTTTTAAATTACAAAAAATGTTCTCAAAAATCGAATTATTGATTTAAAAAAAAATTAAAAACAAACTTCGAAATAAATTAGTGCTGATTTGAATCCTGCAAAGTTGGTCTGGATCATGTTTGGTTCGACGAAAATTTAGGGAGAAATTTTTTTTCCGTTTGAAGCACACGCGTGTTCTAACATTAATTTTTTTATACAATTTTTGTAGGGTTATTTTTATTTTAAATTCAAACAATTTTTTGAAACTTTAAATATTAAACAAAAATTTATTTGATAAAAATATTTTATTATTGCCTTTTTAATAAATAATATTTATTAAGAAACAATTTTTTAATTATGAAGATTCGGGAATTTTATAATTATGGAAATTCTAGTTCGGATATTTTAGAATTCGGCAATTGTATGTAGGGAATTTTAAAATTCGGTATTATTATAAACTGTTCAGGAATTTTATTATTCGGGAGTTTTACAGAGTCGGGAATTTTATTTGCGGGATATTTCAGTCGTCCCTAGAAGTACACAAAATTTGCTGTAATTATAATTTTGAGACCTGGATCTTTTCGATTTTTTCCTACAGTATTTATTTTTTTTAAATGATTATATGCAAATTTTTGAAATCACAAGTTACAAAGATAATCCCATTTAATATCAAAATTAAAAAATTTTTAATTCGCTGTATATCTGATTTGTATTCCTGGGTCTTGGCGATTTTTTCCCTAGTGCATTTCGGTGACTTGTAAGCGGGGGTGAATTTAATAGGAATTATCTCTCAGAAAATAAGTTATTAAAATGAGAGAAAATTGGGTATCTTTTTTTATCTCTATAGAGGTCATACCTATAGGTATGTAAAAAAATGTAAACTTCCGAAAATTTAAAAACTCTGCAAACAAGAAATTGTTGACACATTTCTTTTTGCGCAGATAACTGAGCTGTATGCAAATATATTATATATCTTTGCTGTATGTCTTTCGATTCCGAACTAATTATACTCTTTTACGATTCTAATACAATTTCAAAACAATCATTGAAAATTTTTTAATTTTTAAGGCTTCAATTTGATAATTTAAATTTTAACATTAAAATTTCCTCATTTTCAGAATGCAGGCTTATTGTTTGAATTTTCACAATTGTCGTTATAAGTTAGGTTAAAAATAATAAATTCTGAGATTCGAAATTGCTACAACGCGAAAAAGTCAAAAGTTTAAATTTAAAGGTTAAATATGTGAAAATACTTTCTTACTTTAGTCGCTTCTTTTGAGAGTCGATCCTCTGCTTTCAGTTTTCTTTTCGAAATATATCTTGAATTCAACGCATTTTAAATTCAATGTTTTCAGCTGCATTTAGATTGAAGTATACAAATGTTTTTGGTTCAAACTATAAATTAATTAAAATATTTCATTTATTTTTCACAATTGTAATGTATAACCTTTAAAACTGAATACTTGTAGGTCAAACATGACAAAGTAGACTATATTGAATAATTTGACATTTAAAGCTATTTAAATATGCAATAATTTTTGAATTGAAAGTGTTCGATAATTTTAGATTGAAACATTTCAAATTATTTAGTTACAAATTAAAATCGTGTAAAGTTGCAGAATTAGAAATGAACGTCTTTTAATACTTGAATCATTATTTTAGAACGACTTAAACCGTATATCTTCAGATAAATTTGAAAGTAGGACTATTGAAAATTAGGAGTGCTTGAAAACCCTGAACAAATGTTTAGTTTAAAAAGCTCTTTAAAAGGGTGCTTTTTCCAGTTTTATTTATTTTTGCTTCCTCATAGAAGAAGCTTTGTAATGGTAACATTTTCCAAAAATTTTTAATTCATTCAATTAAACCTTCCTCAATGTAAAAATGTCTAATACAATGTTCTAAGGAATTGTCCGGAAGTCAGTGTGTGGATGCGTGGATGTCACACTTTTTTGTGAACACGATAACTAGTCAACGGTTGCACATAAATTGATGAAATTTGGAGGGCTTGTTTTCCTCACTAATATCTTGAAACTGACCAAGGGATTTCTAAAAATATACATTGAATTTTTTTTTAGCACTCAATAATATTTTGAAACTCGGTTTTTTATAGTAATACTTTTTTCAGTAGCATAATTCAAAGTTGATGCAAGGATATAAAAGATTCATTGGTTCGAGATGAATCGATTGACCTATAATATTAATACATTTTATTAAAGAGTAGGGAAGTTATGGTAATTTATATATTTTGAAAATCGGTTTTTTATAGTAAAACTGTTTTCATTAACATAATTCAGAGCTGATGCAAGAACAGAAAATAGGTGTTGATTCGAGTCGAATCGATTGACCTATAATATTGATAAATTTTGTTGAAGAGTAAGGAAGCTATGGTAATGCATAATATTTAAAAATACGGGTTTTTATAGTAAAACTTTTTTCTTCAACATAATTCAAAGTTGGTGCAAGAATATAAAAGATTCCTTGGTTCGAGAAGAATCGATTGAGATATAATATTAATTCATTTTATTAAAGAGTAGGGAAGGTATGGTAATTTATAATATTTGAATCATCTGTTTCAAACAGAAAAACTTTTTTCATAGACACAATTCAAAGTTGACGCATGAATAGAAAAGACTTTTTGATTATAAATTTTCAAATAGAGTAATTCTGACAATTTTTGTAAAGAAATCACAAAGCTGGAAAAGGGATATGGCGCGACAGAACTTTTCCCTTCCCTTTTCCAGCTCGAAAAATTATCATTTCGAATACAAAATTTGACTTGTCTTTAAATTAAAAAATTTTTTGTATTATTTTGTAATTTTGTATTTTTTGTAAATTTCTATTTTTAAATTGAGCAAAATGAAGACTTTGGTTTGTCTATTATTAGAAAAAAAAATAACTAATGCTTCCTCTATGACGAAGCAAATACATTTGCTAACGGGAAGCAAAGTGGTCGTGAAATGAGCACCACACCCAAAAAAATGTCTGGTTAAATCAACCACAATTCTGGTTAAATATGCCCTTACTATTTTTTCTGGTTAAACTAACCAGAATTATGGTTGAATTAACCAGAATTTCTGGTTAATTTAACCGGAATTCTGGTTAATTCAACCATAATTCTGGTTAGTCTAACCAACAAAAATAGGAAGGGCATATTTAACCAGAATTGTGGTTATTTAACCAGATATTTTTTTGAGTGCATATAATTATAAATACAAACAAAGTGGAAACACTCAAGCTCGAATTCACAGCTAGTTTAATAATTTAGCACCCCCACAAATTATTTTTTTTTTGTGAGAAAATAACACCTGAGTTTTGTCAAAATTGAAAAATATATTTTTAATGTTCGCTCAAGGTCAATTTTGTTCAAAGTACTTGTTTCTGAATAAATTGACATTATTATTGTTTCTGATTTCGTTCTGTCACTCATGGATTATGTTTTTCATATAAAACATTGATACCGGATTTTTTTACGTTTATAAAATAATAATGAAAGGTCCCTCAAGGTAATTTTCTGTACAAAATATTGATTTCTAAAGAATATTTGTCAAACTAAACGGATTTCTTCGCCCAAATATACAAACCTAAATTGTACTATAGTAAAAACAACGGGAAAAAATGAGATTGAAGGAAAATTTTGTAAAGAAAATTAACCTTGGTCGACCTATAAATATTTATTTTATTTCTCGAAAGATTAAAAAAAACTCTTCGAAACGCTTTTACTACAACAATTTTATTGAAGAAAAATATTGTTTATAGAAATAAAAATAGTATAATTTTTACATACATTTCTTAATATAAAAAATTAACCACGAGAATTGTAGAAAATCTTTCAAGGAATAAAATGATTGTCCCGGAAGTTAGAACCGAAAAATTAATTTTTCAAAAACATTTAAGTTGTTCTAAATATCGAGCTAGACTCGCGACCGGGAAAATAGGGAAATGAAAGTGAATCTACTTTTTGACCGGAAAATAACAAAACTTTTTAAACTGATAAGCTGTAAATATAAATTAACTCATGCTTTTAGAAATGTAGCTCGAGTTTAAAAATTGAACAGTAATTGATTTTACAAGACGATTCTGGATCTGTTCAAAGTTAATAATTTACATATTTTAACGTTAAAATTTCAACTAATTTAATTCGAAAGCCTTAGTAGCTAAACAAATGTAAACATCCGATTGAGTCTTCATAAACAATATTCAATTTAAAAATCACTTCAAATTAATAGATTCATAAATAAACGCCTTTATTCAATTTAAAAATCTTATTCAAGTATTGTTTTAGTATAAAATATTCCACTTTTAATCCATTCAATTTGGAATTTTTAAATTAAAAAAA
>CAKNYM010032090.1:0-20000 GCA_932195095.1 Andricus curvator
TTCCACCCTTCATATATTACTTATATTACGAACGTTAGACAAAATTTTAATAAGAAGAGTAAACAAGAACATCGATAATTATAAATAAATGTTAAATATATCTTTCGATCAAATTTTCCTCCAAAACTGAGGAAGAAATATTTGTAAACAAATAAAACATCATTCTTATTCGATATGTCGTGGTTACTGCATTATATAATTTTATTCATTCAGTACTTTCCCAGTTGACTTCAGTTTTATTTTATTCTATACACTTATGCCAGTTTTTGTCAGCAGAAAGAGGTTATGAAACACGTAACCTGAAATTATAGTTGATCCTTATTATCATTTACCCATCTTTAACATTACAATACATTTTATTAGTATTGAAATATTTCTATGCAGCAAAATTACAAAAAAAATTTAATTCTAAAATTTTAATTTTAAAATCACTTACATTTGCCGCCTTACTTATCCAAAATGGCGAAACTAAGCGGTTGGTTCTGAATTGACTCAGTTTTTTTTACTTGCGCGTGGCTAGACCATGTATTTATTGGATCATGCCTACAGGTATGTCAGCTCTTCGCATGAATGCAGCGTACATTACTTTTCGTCTGCTATTATAGTTATGGCAGCACAGCTATGTGTTTGTAATTGTCTGCCCATTACCGACAAACTTCATTTAGAAACATTGTTGAACGTTAATTTCTCAGAATGCAAAGCGTAGCGCAATTTTTGCATCGCGCAATTAAGTGTTCTTATTTTATTTTAAATAAATAAGTAAAAAAACAAATAGCAACGATAATTTTTTTACCCCTGTGAAATTCCCTTCTCTAGGGGAGGCCGGGGCGAGATGAGCATAGTTATCATTTTCAGTGAAATATTTGAAACATATAGTAGTTTTTAAAAATGTAAGTGGTTCTATACATTATATGAACCTTCATGTATCAATTTCATAAAAGACGAAGTATTTCAAAAATAGTAATTGCGATGAAAATATGAAAATTATAATTTGTACACATGTCTCATCTCGTCCCATGGTCTGGGGCGTGACGAGGCACATATTGGGGGTGTTTTTCGTACACATAGAAGATTATTTGAAGTATTCTGAGAATGGAAATGAGTATCACGCCGAAATATAATTGGTTTCACGATTGAGCAATATGAATATTCGTACCAATTCATACTCTGTAAAATGTTCAACAAATAATTTTGTAAGGTATAATTAAGTCTGATTACTCAGAGGAAGGATTTTATAAATATTTGACAGCATAAATGCATTTAATGGTTCATTAATTCAAATTTCTCCTTTATATAATAACTTTTCTAATTTCAAGTTGAATTAACATTTATTTGAAA
This sequence comes from Andricus curvator, assembly GCA_932195095.1. Taxonomy (NCBI): domain Eukaryota; kingdom Metazoa; phylum Arthropoda; class Insecta; order Hymenoptera; family Cynipidae; genus Andricus; species Andricus curvator. The sequence goes on from CAKNYM010032090.1 coordinate 1,339, forward strand.
TTTTTCATTTATAACATATTTCTGAATTTTTTTAAAAATAATTGTTAAACTGTTTTGATAAAATTCACACCTAAAAACCATAATTTTGCCCTGCATAAAAATACGGATTTTTCTGAAAAATTGTAAGAAATGATGTTTAATATTAATTTTAGAAGCCTTCTGCAACTTGTCATTGTCAATATAAATAAAAAAAATCGTTTTGAATATGCTGAAAATACAACACAATGAATCAAATTTATAAACAAACCCAATTTCAGGTGCTCTGACACTAGAATTTCTTTATACAACAGATTTTACAGTGACTGTCATAGACTCTTCTAACCACGAATGTCAGTTTTTCCTTTGTAAGTTTTCACTATTGCAACTCTCTTTTCAATCTTTATATATTTTCGAAAATTCCTCTCAAAACGACTCAAATCTTGCGGACAAAAACTGTTCTGCCAGCTCCATAAAGAGGTTATGACAAGCATGACAAGGGCGTCTCATCTAACCCCATGAACCCGGCTCATTCCGCCCCAAATCACAATTATGATTAAAACTTCAATATTACCTGTTTTTATTTATTAATTGTATATGAATGCGTCAGTAAATTCAAGTTCGGTAAATAAACTTCACGACAAACTTTAGTTTAAAAATATTTCCTGTTATTTTCAATCATTTCTTTTCGTTCTATGATATCATAGAATAACAGGATTCAGGTTTTGAAATTTTAATCATTTTTATTTTTACTTCATCTACTCTATTTAATTTTTTTCTTTTTCCGATAAATTAGAAAATCATTATTACTGTTTTTTCTAAAAAGAACAGGGGCTCTATTCTCGAGTTTTTTTCGTATACGAATCTTGCTACTTTCGAATGACTTCCAATGAACCCTATTCTCGAACACTCATTGGCGGTTCGTATGCGGAAAGTTACGTATGAAATGCAACGAGTGGGTATATGCCACTCGAAACTTATATTCGTATACGAATTAAGAGTTTGATCATGCGCAGTGATTAAATTGTATGATTTGTGAGGCGTGCATTATAAAAAGTGACAGGATCGAGAGTGATAAAAACAAATTTTTTTTACAAATTTAATACAGTAAGTGGATTATGTATTGTTTAATTGGTTTGAAAACTTGGGAATATTTTACCTTTTTTGAGACACATATACTAATTTGTATTGAAATTCTTTGAAAATTTGTTTTGTTTTGAGGTTAAAAAATAATTAATTATAAATTGTAGGTACATTTCATTATAAATCTTATGATAATTTTGAAATAAAAGTTCTAATTCGGCAAAATTTGCCAGAAACGTTTGCACTACCTAATTTATAATAATACAATCATAATTTTATATAATTTTATGTTGTGATCCTACTTTTATAACATCGCGTTAATCAAATTCCCACTTGTCTGCTGAAACTCTGAAAGTACTAATTATTCTCTACATTATAAATAAATTGTGTTGTAATAATTTTTGTTTATATTTCTTCCCAATTCAACTAACAGCGAAAGCATTCAATTTTTAAATCATCCAGATGTTTGGCGCAATTTCACACATGACTCTACAAATAATTTCATTGGCTCAAATTGTTTGTCACTAGTAAAGTACTAGAATTTTGATGTGAGTTAAACGTGGCAACGATGTTCAGTATATTCGTATACGAATAACTCGAATCGCAAATTCGAAGAGTGCTCGAGAATACGACTTTCTTCTCGTATACGTAAGTTACCATTCGAAACTTTACGTATACGGAAAGTTTCGAACGAACTCGAGAATAGAGCCCCAGGAACAAAAATCACATATTTTGAGAAAAAATGCAGTGTCTCATTTGACCCCGTATGCTCATCTCGCCCCGGTCTCCCCTACAAGTGAACGTTCCTGGAACATACCGCTGGAACGTTCCGTGCTATTAGGGTTTATCAGCAATCAACGAAACTGACCATTTTAAGTATGTAGATATAAATGATTTGCATATTCCATTTCTAAACAAAGCCATCAAAAATTTTAAAATTATAAATCAGGAGTCTGAAAAATATGGAAAAGTGAACGAAAATCTACTGTAACCTCTTCATCATCCTGGTATTATTGGAAAATATACAAAGTATTGGAAAGGAGTGAAACAGGTGGGAACGGATTGTTGCAACTTTTTTTCAACAACTTACATGATTAACAAATAAAGCAATCCTAATTGATGAAATAGCTGATTATTTTGTAGTGTTGGTAAATTTCATCCTTTTTTATCTTTCTTTAATGTCTTTCTTTCAGCAGAAAGATATTGGTTTAACTGGCGTAGTCTCATATGCAGGAAAAACATTCATATCCTGTTGTTAAATTAATTTTCTATTTGTTTTTGATGCTACAGTATGAAAATTTTTTCCTGTGCCAAATCTCTTTCCATGATATTTCTCGAATTCTTGATTTATAATGGCAGCTGATTTTAAAAGATTAACAGTTTTTTTTCCGACTGATACCCCTTTAATGTTGCAGATTTTTTGTGTGCTTATAACAATATCCAAGGAAAATAGGATGAAATTCAACTTTTCTAGAACATAAATCCATAAATTATGAAATAATGTTTTTTTTTAAATACATCCATTTTTATTATTTGCACTTTAATGTATTTCTTGTTTCTATTGATCGATTAATATTTTGAAATATACAATTCCTATTGAATGGAAAACTATGTTTCTTCAAGAACTAAATGATGTATCAGCCAAATTCTTATTATCTACTTTTCATTACCTAAAATTGAGAAACGCTGTACTAAATCATGACGCGAAATGATTTGAATCATGGTTAAGCAAGCGTCTCTACGTTGTCATGGTAACCAATATGGAGGTCGTCGTACGAGACGCGGCTTGAACTTATTTCGTACCTACAAATGGCGAGACCATATTTTGTTGGTGGAACGTAGAGGGAAGTAATATTTGGTTCGGCAGGAAAGCTTCAACCATGATTTATTGGATCATGGCTTCAACACTGAAGAGCACAATATAGAACGACTGAAATATAGTCCTTGCCTATTATAATTTTTATTGACCACCCTTTATAACACTTTGTTTTTTCTATAAAGTATGCAAATATTCGTTGTTGAGCTTTATTTCTTGATTTTCATTTAATTTTAGACGTTAGCTTACGAGTCGAAGCTTTATTTCGTATTTCTCTTCCTTACACACAATATTGTTCCATCAAGTAGAGTCGACAGTTTTTGACCAGTTCCTTGTTATTGTTCGTTTGCTGGAAATCTTTTAGTAGACAATGCAGGCGATTAAGTGTGTCGTGGTTGGTGACGGGTAAGTTTAAATATATTTAAGCAAATGTTGATTAAGATTCAAAAAATAGTAGCCTGGACGTTAAGGGGAGATGTAGAGTTGTAGCCAATTTTTTGCTTTCTTGCAGGGTCCTTATATTATAATTTGTTATAAACATTTCCAATTAATTCCCTCCAGATGAAAGTGGTAAAGTTATCAAAAACATTGTTCATATTATTTTATGTGGAAAATATAAAATCAGATGCAAAACAAATTACAAAGTAGATTTTATATCAGTGAAATTTTTTTTTCTACTTTTTATTATGCGCAATTGAATTATCTGTATTAAAAGTTATATTTGTGGTTATAAGGTTAAAAATATATTGATGTCCGCTGAGTTTATTTATAATTGTAAATTATAGTTATAATCATAAATTATACTCAGCCAACATTAACAACTTTTTTATTTTCATTGACTGGGTATCCTAACCTCACCTGTCAAAAGATTTTTCTGGTGAGCGCGAACCAATCCCCGCGAAGCGCCCTCCCAGCGATATCAACAAAATGATCCTCGCTAAAAATAGAGGAGTGACTGATGGGCTAAAAGTTGTTTAGAAATTGAAAGTGACTAACTGCTTATCACAGACTATAGGGCCGATTCCACCATCTCTGATTAAATCCATGATTAATTAATCATGATTATTTTTTAATCAACGAATTAATAATTATTTCTGCTGTAACGGCGATTCTGATTGGCTGAGTCACGAAACTTGTGCTCGCGCGCCATCTCTGGCGCACCAAAGCAAATAGGCCTCTGACGTCACAAATTATGCGTTGTTTACTTGCTTTCCCGAAGCGTCTCCAAAATAACATTAATGAAAGTAACGAAGTGAAGTGGTGTTTTCTAAAGCGAAAAGGAAAGGACAAATAATATTTTGAGAAAATATTTAATTTTGAGCCATGTCACACTATATACTGTCGCACTGCATTTTAACTAAAATTTGAGGTTATGTTGAGGCCAGTTAATCGCTGTTTAAGTCGCTAACCGGCCAAAAATGGCCGATTAAGGTAAACAGCGATTAGGCCACTTTAATCGTGGTTTAAAAGATGGTGGAACGCAATGTAACTGGTTAAATAAAGTTAGTCAAGGATTACAAGTTAATCACGGTTCGTGGAATCCGCCCTAATTCTTTTTTTAAACTAAAGTGGGTATCAAATGAAAGAAACCTATCCATTTTGGTTGACCTCAGTCACCTGCGTGACCTGACTGCAAGTTTTTTTTTAGATTTATGAACTATTAGTTGTTGTTAACAAAACTTTAAACAACATTTTAACAGTTTTTTATATGTACACATGGACTTCTGCGAGAAGGCATTTAAGTGAAAATTACGATTTTGGACGAGCGGATCTGTGTACAACCCGAACGGGGATCTTTTCTCCGGTCCGCTATCTTCGCCTCATTTCGGAAGTTTCATGTGTATGGCCTGTATGCCTCTGAGCAACGTATTTGGCGCGATTTTTGAATTTAAAAAACTGGATTTCAGTACTGTATTGGGAGTTTTTTCAACTCATGTAAATGAAATATACTTCAATTAATTTAGTTGTACTTTTTATTGATTTTTTTATTGCACACTTCAGTTTTTAAATATATTTCACATATTTTATAAACAATATATATATATATATATATATATATATCAAAAATTTCAGTCAATGTAAATATTTGAGAGAATTTTTAAGTTTAGTCGTATCACATAAAGTTTTTGGCATATATTTTTTTAATCAAATCCTAATAACAAAAATTATCTTAACGCAAAAGTCTCCGTCATTGACCCTACTATCGATATCATACATCTAAAATTATCCTCTAACAGCCTTTGCGGCAAATCAGTCCTAATCAATCTTTTCGTAGAAAATACAACTTAAACCTATGTGAAAATCTTAAGTTATGTGAAAATGACCCACATATTTTGTTTACATTTATTTATTCGCTGCATAATATGTGTGGTCAAAATCACAAGGCACATTGATTGTTTCGTTCACGTTGCAACTGATTGAAAATTATTTTTTTTTGTTGGTCGAGGATTCAACTTCTTTTTTAAATTCATATTTTCGTGTTAAAAAATTGAACTGTTTCGTAGAAAATTGGTCTCTCTTTTAAAAAACCTAAAAAAATACTAAAAATTAGTTCTTTTTGTTGGGGATTCAGTTACTTTGTTAAAAATTTGTCTTTTTTGGCATGAATTCAAATATTCTTAATTTGAAATTAAAATCTTTCTTCGTTAAAATATCATATATGTTATATTACTAAAATAATCAATAATTTAATGATATTGATAATAATAATAATAATCAATGGAACAAAGGTCTTCAACACTTTGAAATACAAAAGTTAATGTTTTCCGTTTAAGAAATATAAGGTAGAAAAGTATCTTGTAATTGCTAAAGATTTCCTAATTTTTTAGTTACAAATATTTTAAAGACATTACAATTTCCAAGAGTTCAGAAAAATATGTCAAATTTATTTTAAATTTTTGATTTAAGTTTTTGATCTCAAAAAATTGTTATTGATGATCCACAAATTTAAACATCTCTTTCGAGATTTCTAAAAACATGCAGTAAATATACGCGCGTAAATTGCGCGTTTACGTCTCTAGATTTGTACTTCCCAACATTAAAAATAATTTATTAATTAAAATAATGAATTAATAACATAAACAATGTAAAAATCCATTTTTAACCCAATTTTTAAATAGGGTCCAAGAAACCGAGTTTGTCTATATACTGTGCTGTTTTTAATGGAAAAATTATTTAAAATTTAAAATATTGTCATCAATTTCTGTTTTTATTCTTCAACTAAAATTAAAAAAATTCTAACGGTCTTTGTAAAATAGAGGGAATAAAAAATTAGTTTTTGTATCTTATAGAGGACTTTTGATTGGGCTTTTTTGCATACTGTTTGAAAAATTATAATATTGAACTAATATCAATTAATATTACTTGAAATAATATTGCATGAAATATTATTATATATTTTTTGTTCAATTCTTAAAAATTTTTAGCCATACTTTATTTTGTATGTATACAAAATTTAATTTCGTCGAATAATTCAATCGATTTCTAATTCTTCATTTAAAAATAAAATAATTATTTACTTTCTATTTACTTTGACAACAGATTTGAAGATGCAGATACAGATTCTTCTTCCGATGAATGAAACAATTTGATATGTTTCATTAAAGTTTTACGAGTAGAAAACAGCTTCTCGCACATTTCACATCCACATTTTTTCTTTCTCGTCTCTGGTATAATATTGTGCACATTTTTAAGATATCGAATGAAGTAAAAATTATTAGAAAAAGTAACAGCACAGACTTGACACTCTTCCATGTTTGGATTCAAATTAACACAACTTGACTGTGGAAGCGCATGTGCGAACGAAACTTCCGAAATGAGGCGAAGATAGCCGACCGGAGGAAAGATCCCCGTTCGGGTTGTACACAGATCCGCTCGTCGATTTTGGGAGCGGTTTCTTGAAACAGATGCGCGCCGTGCCACACATACACGGAAAAAAATCTTCGCGCAGCGCGGGAACATTCTCATCACACAATGCGCGCGCGGCTCGCTTCGCTTGCAAGTTTGAGCATGCCTAAAGCGCGCGTCTGTTGGATCTCGCGCTACGCGCTCGTTACTTGTTCTTCCCCCATATTTGTGCATAGACCTTTTAAAATTAAAGCTTAACCCTGTACAACTGTAATTTGGTGATTGTGAATTCTCTTTTGTTAAAGCTCCTTCGGCTTTTACGAACTCTACTATATTAAATGTATATTATAATAATGTCTGTACCTCGCTCCGGGTCTGGTTATTCAAATATTGTAAAATGAAGTACAAATTTTATTTTTTATGGTTACTTTAATATTTTTTCCTTATTTGGCATTAATCTTTATTCGCAGCTACCCTGAAAAATGTACCATTTCAATAAATCGTCGCCCTAAAGTTATAGTACGCCATGTCCCTCAACTGTCAAACTGAGAATTTGAGGTTCAAAGTTTAACCATAATATACTCTACAAAAACGTGGTCAAATGTCGAAAAAAGTTTATCGGTAAAAAATAATGCATGATCAAGAACATATTAGCACAACTTTTAATGCTATTATGAATGTATTTTAGCTGAAGTGGAAAATTGGTTTTGGACATGGCGTAATATGAGATTCAAAAAATGCATTTTTCCTCAGAATTATAGTACGCCATGTCCACAAAATATTTATAAATGAACTATTTATAATGAAATTCTTAAGTAAAAAGTTTAACAGAATGCTAGTTTACATTATTCTGATGTGTTACATACCTCGAATTAAATGATTTATTCGCAAATTATTGACTTTTGAGTAATATTCCAATGGTTACTTTTAAGGTTAAATATATTTTCGAAAATTGTTATTTCTCAAATTGGACTTAGGTTATCCATATAAAATATGCACTACGAAGTTGGCATTTTTCACTTATAGCAATGCAAAAGAGGACATGGCGTGATATAATTCTAACTTTTAATTAACGTCACTATTTTAATTAATAATTATAACAGCTGAGGAAATAAATTTCACGGAAAAATGTATTTAAAAAGAAAGTTTAACCCTTACCGAGTCTAAAAATGATGATAGTTCAAAAATTTCAAAAAGTGGACATGGCGTAGTATAACTCTAGGGCGACGAAATTTATATTATTGCAATTCATAATGTGCGTTGATATTCAAACAGACGCATTTTGACTGTTGTTTTTATAATGTAAAAAGTGTGCGTCCTATCAAAAACAGGTCAAATGAAAATTTTTCGATCTAATTTAGGCGAACAATTTTGTTATTGAACATTTTATTGTACCCTGTGTCGTTTTTCCAAAAATTGAAAAATAATTTCATGTTATTTTTACGATTACAACAAAAAGGACCGTTCCTATAAAAAAAATGATTCATAACGAATTTTTAGTTCTTTTTTGGGTGAACAACTATTGTTTATTCATTTTTTTCCTATTGTGTGGATTTTTCAAAATTTTAATTTTTTTCAATGGTATTTTCTACGATTAAGGGTGTTCGTTAATCGAACTTTCAATTTTTTGATGTTATGTGCGGCACTGGTCACATATATGTATAACTCAACAACTGACTTTAAGAATAGAATAAAGAAAACTGACCTAATAATTGGGCTTGTACGTTGTCCTGGGGTTAATATGATCTTCAGCAAGTCGCTTTTATGCTGGGGAAACTAAAATTTTGGCTAAAAATATTAATTTTCTGAAACGGAGAAATGCTCGGGGACACTTCGAGAGCAGACGGATTTCGAGAAGGAGAGGGTAGATAGCACAAGTTTGCTTGAAACACATCTGCAAACATATTTTTTACGTAGAACTCTGACACTGACGAAGTATTCGCGGAGGTACCCACACATTCTAAAACACCCGACTTTATGAACATAAACGACAATTTCCCGATTGATTACACTAAAGCGCGTACAAATAAGCTACACATTGAAAAGTCCCGACGACTGCGACGACGAGAACAAAGGATAGTCGCCAGCGGCGGAAAGTTGCGCGCCAATTTTGTGTAATACAATTTTTGACGCATTGGCTGTCGGCAAGGTACTTTTCACATTGGATATAAAACATGCAATAAAACCAAATAAAAGCAGAAAATTCAACTCTTTTTGGATAAAGAAATATTGAGCTCGTTTCTTGCAGATCTGACTTGCGAATGTACAAAGCTTTATTCGCTAGAAGAAATATTGAGCTCGCTTCTGGCAAATCTGACTTGCTAATGTACAAAGTTTCTACTTACATCAATTCGCCAAAAAAGTACATGTTCAAATTACCAAATTTAAAATTCTAAAATTACAAAACTTCTAAATTTATGAAGTGGCCAGAAAAATAACTTCCAAAATTACCCGCATTACCAAATTTGAAATCCAAATATTCCAAAATTGGATTCTTCGTAAATGTATTACAAAATTATAGGTTTATCAATTGGCCATCAAATAAATTCAAAAATTTCAAACGTGAGTTCTTTGAAAATTTATTTACAAATTCGAAATTTATCAAGTGGATAAACAAATAAATTCTTTTCAAATTTTATATGTAAAGTCTAAAACCAAGTGGCCAAAAAAATAAATGCCAAAATTATCCACTTTAACAAACTTGAAATCCTAATAAATATTCAAAAAATTGGATTCTGTGCAAATTTATTTCGAAATTCTAAATTTATTAATTTGAAAATTACCATTTTTACCAAATTTGAAATTCCAATATTCCTCAAAAAATGGATTCATTGCAAATTTATTTACAAATTCGAAATTTATCAAGTGCATACATAAATAAATTATTAGCAAATTTGATATATAAAGTCTAAATTTACCAAGTGGCCAACAAAATAAATGCCAAAATTATCCGCTTTAGTAAATTTGAAATCCTAATATTCCAAAATTGGGTGCTTTGATAATTTATTTATAAATTCTAAAGGGCCTAGCCGGGTAAGAATGCAAAATTTGCCCCCGCACGTATTAACTTAAAATTCCTGTCATTGGTTCAAATTTATGTGAAGTAAAGTTTCCCCCAAATGATAACCCCGAAAATTCATTTTTGTGAAAGTTATGGAGGGGGAAACAAATAAAAAAGGGGTTTTTCTCGAAAACGGCTGGACCGATTTTGGTGAACAAAATATACGTTGTAGACACTAATAAGGCTATTACAAAAACAAAATTTTTTGAAAAAAATTACAGGTAAAAATTTCGTTTGGGAAACCTCGAGTAAGAAAATGGGCCAATTAATATTTCTTATTGTATTCCGACAATGATGGTTAGTTGCTTATACATATTTAAAAATAAATACATAATTTAACTATTGTTTCACGTATAAACTGTGTTTATTTAAATAAATATACTACTACATATTGTATTAGTATTTAACGCCTGTCGTTAGCCTAGGTTCTATCAAGTCATAGTTTCCAGTCTACCACGTGGAGGTTACAGTGCGATTTTAGACTCCTTTTATCTTAAAGATAATTCGGGGTGCTTGATTTTTGTCAGTCGAACAGTTTAAATAGGTTGTGATGAAGTGAGCGGCAAGGGGACTTACAAAAATTGAGCACCCCGAATTATTTTTAAGATAAAAGGAGTCTAAAACTCCACGTGGTAGGGAGCCATCCATATATCACGTGGACAGTTTTTTGTGTGGAGGGGGCTGGGGGTGGAAAAAGTCTCCAATTGTCTACGAGGGGGGTGGGGTCTAGCCAAAGTCCACGTGCACAAATTTGTTTGAACCCATAAAAAAATATATGCGTTTAAAAAATATATATTTGGAGGTTTCGCAAGCCCCATGAAGTTTAAAACGTATTTCCCATAAGAAAAAAAAACGTTTTTGTAAATTTTAATCAGAATCGTCAATATTAGGTGAATCGAGGTGAAACTCAACATCTCTCTTCACAATTAGCTATAAAACATAGAAGAATAATTAGTTCTTAAATATCACCCCCATAAGTCATCACCCCTTTAAGTCGCAAAAAAATCATAACTAGCGCCAGAAACTCGCAAAACCCAATTTTTCACTTATGGGCTCGCTTATGGGATTTTTTTGGGACCCAATAAAATAGACTTGTGTATTGACGATTCTGAATAAAATATTCTGGATTTCTGCATGTTCTGAAATTCTGAATAAACATGAAAAACGAAAAAATTCTTCCTACTTTGTATCATCAAGCTTATGTTTTTAAGACAAAACGAATTTTCAGCCAGTCCACAGCTTCTTTAGACTTTGTAGCTTTCGAAAAACAAGAATATGGATATTTTCATAAAATATTAAATAAGTCCACATGGACAGAGATGATAGGGGGGAGGGGAGGGTTCTTCAAAAGTCCACGTTTTCCCACAAGGGGGGGGGGGGTCAAAAAGTGGTAAAAAATTGTCCACGTGGTATATGGTCGGCCCCTAGAGTCCCTAGACACTGGAAAATATGACTTGATAGAACCTAGGCTAACGACAGGCGTCAAATACTAATATCATAGTAGTATATGTTCTTGAATAAACACAGTCTATACGTAAGACAATAGTTAAATTATGTATTTATTTTAAAATATGTATAAGCAATTGAGTGTCCCTATGCAAGAACAAGACGTAGATTTTTCTAACGCGGCGGAGTTGGTCTCTGACGACTGAAAATCCAAATTGGAAATTTTGAATTTTAAAACATATATCATCATTCCGCATCTTTTTGTCTCTGCAAGAAAATCGTATCTTCTTTAGTTTTTTCAACAAATTGCAAAATACGAGTTTTTTTAAACTCAATTTTTAATTCAATTTTTGTCTTCAACTCGTGCTCAAATCCCCAGTTTTTAGAATTTCTCCATAAAATTGAGAGGCAATATTCCTTATAGCATTCTTGTTATGATAGTTAGAGATAAAACGTTACATTTTTTTTATAACAATATAACAAAATATTTTCTAATATATTGCATAATTCGTTTCACAAAATGCTTGAGCGTTTCATTTATCGAGGAAAGTTTGAACAAACAAAAATTTCCTGCGAAGAAGTTGTTCAAAAAAGTATAGAGAAGTTTTTCTGCGTAGGCTTTTTTTGAATAAATTAATAGTTGAAAACTGAACGCTAAACTTTGAACGCGCTACTGATCTTCCATGCGTGCATATGCCGAGCGGGGACGCATAGTGTGGCATCGGAGTCGGAACGCACGGAAGACGCATGGACGCATGGAAAATCAGCCGCGTGCTTACAGTTTTGCGTTCACAGTTTTTAACCTATTAATTAATATAAAAAAGCCTTTGCAGAAAAGTTCTCTATACTTTTTTGAACAACTTCTTCACAGGAAGTTTTTGTTTGCTCAAACTTCCCTCGATAAACGAAACGCTAAAACATTTTGTGAAACGAAATATGAAATATATTAGAAAATAATTTTTTATATTGTTATAAATAAATATTTGAAGCTTTGTCTGTAACTATCATAACAAGAATTGCTATAAGGAATATTGACTCTAATTTTTATACAGAAATTCCAAAAACGGTGGATTTAAGCACGAGTTAAAGATAAAAATAGAATTACAAATTGAATATTTAAAAAACTCGTTTTTTGCAATTTTGTAAAAAACTGAAGAAGATGCGATCTTTGTGTAGGGGAAAAAAGTTGCGGAATTTAATTATCTATGCTAATATATGTTTTAAAATTAAAAATGTCCAATTTGGATTTTTAGTCGTCAGAGGCCATCTCCACTGCGCTAGAAAAATCTACGTCTTGTTCTTGCATGGGGATACTTAATTAACAATCATTATCGGAATAAAAATTATAATACTAAGGAATCATTGATTTTAAGAAAACTAATGGTAATTTTAAAGTAACCACTTTCTTTTATTTATAACAAATTTTTAAAAGATTAAACTTCTTTAAACTCACAAGAAAACATTTCTAAATGCATAGTTTTTTCGATGATCTCAGACAATTCTGCATAAGCGTGAATATAATTAACAAAAATGGTATACTTGAAAACTGTTTCGCGGTATGATTGAGCGTGACGTCCAAGTGCGAGCGCGTGGACTCCCTTTCCACTCAAACCTGTATCTCCATAAATGTTAACTGGCTCATTGCAATGGGCCAATTAATTAATTGTTTTATTTTTATTCGAGTTTACCCGATTCGGGTAGTGTTTCTAGGTGGATATTTACTACCAATGTGGGCCCACCACACCCACGACGGGCCAACAGCACGCAGTATTCCTGAAAGGTCACCCATCCAAGTACTAACCGCGCCCAACAATGCTTAACTTCAGTGATCTTACGAGAACTGGTGTTTTCAGCGTGGTATCGCCGTTGACAAAACGCTCATAAAAAATTTAAATCTCATAATCAGAAATTGAGTTACAGGCTTTTGAAACTGCCCGTGCAGGCGTTGGGGTTGAAAATTCAACCCCCCGCCACTTGGGGAGGGGTGGTAATCCTGGTCTATCAATTTGTGGATTAAGTACTGTTGGGTAGACTAACATATTTCCAGAATTTAAAGACAAAACTTTTTAGAATTTCCTTTCCCCCTCCATTAGTCTCTCAAAAATGTACTTTTAGGGTTATCATTGGTACAAATTTTACTTCTGACCATGAAAAAATGCAATAGGTTGTGTCCCAAAGTATGCGGTCGGGAGCAGTGCACCGTAACGGTGTGGAGTGTTGCATGCGCGATTTTTATTTATTTGTTTCACATGGTTTCACCCTTTCAAAAAGTTCAACAAAAATTTATGTTATAAAGGATATTCTAAGGAATTTTTATGTAAAATATGGATGTGGTCATTTTAGAACAGACATGCCCAGCTAGGACAAATTTCCTAGTGACGTCACGTAGCCCCGTAGATACGAAATATCTGTCGGGGTGCTTGGGGGCGACTAACTTTTCAATATACAATTTTAATAGTAATTAGAGTTTCGATTATTTTATTTCAATATGTTGACATATAGTTTCAATGAATTTATTAGTAAAGAGAAGTTTACAAAGTGTTTCTTTGTTGTACATTATTGAATATTTTAATATCGCCGTTTTTGGCATTGAGTGTACAATATACACAACTGTTAGCTCATACTTTTTGAAGTATAAAAATGTATTAACATCATGCTGAAGGTAGAAAGGTAAGTTATAGAAATGAAATATAATGATAAAATCTCAATCCTATTCAGTATGAATAGATTCAGATATGTATTAATAAATATTAAATGTTATATTAAATATAATATTCGAAAGTAAATTTGAGCCCACTGCGTTGATATGTTTAACAGGGTGTCCAGCGACCTTGAAGACCTTGCAAACCTGGAATTCTCCTTGAATTTTTTTCAAACCTTGAAAACCTGGAAACATCTTGGTTAGAAGAAATCTTGCTAAAAAGTTTTTTATTTATCAAGATATAATTTATTTTTTGTTCATTACAGAATAAATAAAGAGATTTCAAGGTACTTTTTGTAGTCTGTACCAATTAGTTTGTAGATTGCAATGAACAGACTTTAATATTTGGATGTTAATTCATTTTAGATTTTAAAATATTTAAAAGGATTCATAAGGATTTCAAGAATTAAAACGATTTCAACAAGGGTGCAGTACACCAGATTTCAAAGATTCTAAAACATTAAAAAAATTTCAAATTTTTTAAAAAGATTTCAAAAGATTTTACACAGATTTCAAATTTTTCAGTATTTTAAACGAATACAAACAATTTCACAAATATTTCAAAGACTTCATAAGGATTTCAAAAGATTTCCACAGGGGCGTAGGACACCAGATTTCAAAATATTTCAAAGATTGTAAACGATTTTCAACTTTTTTAGAATATTTCAAAATTTTTCACAAAGATTTTGAATACTTCAATGATTTCAAACCAAGAAACCAAGACAAAAGATTTCAGAAAGATTTCACAAATATTTCCAAGAATTCGTAAGGATTTCAAAGTATTTCAAGAGTTCCAAAGATTTCAACGAGGGTGCAGTACAACAGGTTTCAAAGATTTTTATAGATTTCAAAAATGTCTATAAGATTTCAAAACATTTCAAATATTCCAATGATCTTTTAAAAATACAAAATATTTCACAAAGATTTCAAGAATTTAAAAGATTTAAACAAGGGTGCAGTACACCAGATTTCAAAATATTTCAAAGATTTTAAACGACTTCAAAATTTTTTAGAATATATCAAAATTTTTCAGAATATATCAAAATTTTTCACAAAGATTTTGAACACTTCAATGATTTCAAACCAAGACAACAGATTTCAGAAAGATTTCACAAATATTTCAAAGAATTCGTAAGGATTTCGAAATATTTCAAGAGTTTCAAAGATTTCAACAAGGGTGCAGTACAACAGGTGTCAAAGATTTCAAAAAATTAGAAAGTTTTTTAACCATTTCAATTTTTTTTCAGAAGATTTCAAAAGATTTCACAAAGATGTCAAATATTCCAGTAGTTTTAAACGAATACAAAAAAATTTCAGAAAGATTTCACAAGAAATTCATAAGGATTTCAAAATATTTCGAGAATTTCAAAGATTTCAATAAGGATGCAGTACAACATGTTTAAAAGATTTTTATTGATTTCAAAAATTGTTATACGATTTCAAAAGATTTCACAAAGATTTCAAATATTCCAGTGATTTCAAACGCATATAAAAGATTTCACAAAAATTTCAAATATTTCAGTGATTTCAAACGCATATAAAAGATTTCCGAAAGGTTTCGCAAATATTTCAAAGAATTTCAAAAGATTTTAAAAAGGGTACACTACACCAGATTTCAAATATTTCAAAACATTTAAAAGATTTTAAACGATTTCAAAGGGTCTCAAAAAAATTTGAGAAGATTTCAAAAGATTTCAATGATTCAAACGAACACAAAGGATTTCACAAATATTTCGAAAAATATGTCAAAAATTTCAAAGATTTTACAAAACTTATAAAGATTCCAAAAGATTTCGCAGAAATTTCAAGATTTAACAAAGATTTTAAATACTTCAAAAGATTTCAGTGAATTCACAAAGATTTCATAAAGACAACTTATGTTCGCAAAAAATTAAGTATTACCATTAGTATACCATTAAGCCATTTCCCTTTCAGGGTAGGCGTGACACTACCCGATTCGGGTAGTGTTTCTAGGTGGATAGTTTCTTGTAGTAAATAACTACTACAAGTGTGGGCTCACCACACCCACGGTGGGCCAACAGCACGCAGTATTCTCGAATGGTCACCCATCCAAGTACTAACCGCGCCCAACGCTGCTTAACTTCAGTGATCTGACGAGAACTGGAGAACGCAATTTGTTGGTTTAATGATGAGATGGGCGTTTCAATGGAGTCATTACAACCGGTTAATAATGTCATTTCAGCCGCTGCTGAATTAGTTGCTAACACTTTTGGATTTTTAAATTTAAATCAAGTGAATGTGTTAACAAATAATAAAGGTAATCTATTAGATTTAATGATTACAAATATTAAACAGCTGGATACTCAGGTCGCTGTAGATCCTTTAGTTCGTTGTGACGTGTTTCACCCTCCTCTAAATATTTACATTAAACAATCAGAATCACTCTCTAAAGTGACTGATTTTTCTATTCTTGATTTTGAGAATTCAAATTACACAGCGATTCAGGAATATCTAGCTACGGTGAACTGAATTGAAAAAATTGGTTTGCCAGAAAAAAATTGCACATAAAATATGTAAGCAGAGCCAAACTCTGATAGATTATGAGTCCTTTAGTTCGTTAAGATCGGAATGTAATCGTTTAAACGCTATTCTCCACGCTAACTACATTAGAAAAATAGAAAATAATATCGAACAGGATATTGGGGTCTTCTGGCGCTTCGTAAATAATAAACGTAGTGGGTCAATGGTTCCCAACAATCTAATTCACAACGATACGAGTGTGTACAATGGCACAGAAATTGCAAATACCTTTGCTGGATACTTTAAATCTGTTCACGTCGAAAACGCACTTCTGAAACCTGTAACTATTGAAATGCATAATGATGTAATATCTAATTCAGAAATAACTTCGCAGCAAGTATATGATAAAATCGCGAATCTTGACCCGCATAAGGGCGCAGGACCAGATGGAATACCTCCTCGGGTTTTTATCCAATGCAATCCTGTTCTTTCGGAACCACTGACTTTACTCTATAATAAATCCCTAAAATCTGGAGTTTTCCCTAAACTATGGAAGTCCTCAATAATAATTCCTGTACACAAAACGGGCTCCCGCCAACATGTACAGAATTATAGGCCAATTTCCATATTGAATGTTGCTTCGAAAATCCTCGATAATATTATGGCTGATCGTGTTCAGTATTATTTTAAAACTATTTTCATTGAGGAACAGTACGGTTTTCGCCCAAAGAGATCCACAGTAACAAACCTCGCAGAGTTCAGACAATATCTCACTCAATGTTTAGAGTCAGGTTACCAAGTGGACACCATATACACAGATCTCACTAAAGCATTTGATCGTGTTAACCATGATTTGTTGTTATCAAAATTGAAGGCTTACGGCGTAAATCGAGCAATGCTAAAATATTTTGGGAGCTACTTGAAGGGCAGATCTCAGTATGTGAAGCATGGCACTTTCGAATCTAACTGTGATTATCCAGCCTCGGGTGTCCCTCAGGGTTGTCATCTGGGACCAGTATTATTCCTTATCTACATTAATGATATCAAACGCGTTATAAAATTTTCCAAATTTTTGTTATACGCCGACGACCTAAAACTGTTCGAAAATTTCAGGAAGAACCGCAATTTCTAGCATTATTCATTATTATTATGGCAACGGCCATACCACGCTGGAGACACCAGTTCCCGTTAGATCACTGAAGTTAAGCAGTGTTGGGCGCGGTTAGTACTTGGATGGGTGACCGTCTGATACTACTGCGTTGCTGTTGGAGGTCGTGGGTGTGGTGAGCTCACACTTGTAGTTATTTACTACAAGAAACTATCCACCTAGAAACACTACCCGAATCGGGTAGTGTCACGCTTACCCCTTGAGGCTCGCCGAAAGGGAAATGGCTTAATGGTATATATAAACGCGTTATAAAATTTTCCAAATTTTTGTTATACGCCGACGACCTAAAACTGTTCTGTCGAATAGGATCGATCGAAGATGCCAGGCTTTTGCAGCGAGATTTGGACTGCAGTATTCAATGGTATTACGATAATGGAATGTTGATGAATGTAAAAAAGTGTCATGCTATCACCTTCTCGCGCAAAGTTCAAAATATTAATTACTGTTATCAAATTGATGGAACTGTCCTCGAAGTTGTAACGAACATTAGCGACCTAGGAATCATTTTTAGCAAGGATCTTTCTTTCAATCAACAAGTTTCCAGTGTTTTTCTCAAAGCATCGAAACTACTCGGTTTTATTCTCCGAGTATCTAGCGAATTTCGACAAATTTCTACTTTGAAAATGTTATTTACATCCTTAGTGCGATCATCTGGATCATCTGCGATTATCTGGGCTCCTCATTAAAGAAACCACAAAGAGAAAATTGAATCTATTCAGAATCGTTTTATGCGTGCGGTAGCTTTTAAATTAAGGATGCCAAAGGAGTCAGGTTACTCAATTAGTGTTTCAGAGTTTTTACACCTTGAATCACTGGAGAGTAGAAGAACACAGGCAGGTCTAATATTTCTGTACAAATTAGTAAACGGAATAATCGATAGTCCTGCGTTACTGCGACAGATTTAATTCAGGATAGCACCGAGAACTTTGAGGCATACTGTATTGT
Source organism: Andricus curvator (assembly GCA_932195095.1). Lineage (NCBI taxonomy): Eukaryota > Metazoa > Arthropoda > Insecta > Hymenoptera > Cynipidae > Andricus > Andricus curvator. The sequence goes on from CAKNYM010032090.1 coordinate 19,862, forward strand.
TTGAAATACCAGACCATAAAACTGATTATGGCTCCCACTCAACACTTTCAGAAATTTGTAGATCGTTCAACTGTATTAATAACATATCATTTGATGCTCATATCTTTAGTCAATCTTTAAAGGAATTGGTCACAACGAT
>CAKNYM010032091.1:0-26258 GCA_932195095.1 Andricus curvator
AAATATAGCAATTTTAGAAATATATATGAAATATTTTTGGATTATTTCTTTTTCCTATTTGTGAAATTGTAATAATGTAATTGAATTGGATTGAATCACCCAAAAAAATTGCATTCACAATTTATATCTTTTGAAATCTTTATGAAGTTGTTGGCAAGAGGACTGAGGACTTTGAAATGTTTCATTTTTAGGTTATGTCAACTACTGAAAACAACAACCTGATCTTTTTAGTGAAGATAATACAAAAATTACAACACATATTTAAGTATTTATATGTTAGTGCAATAGTTTGTACTTACATAAACTGCCCTACCACGCTGAAAAAACCAGTTCTCGTCCGATCACTGAAGTTAAGCAGCGTTGGGCGCGGTTAGTACTTGGATGGGTGACCATTCGAGAATACTGCGTGCTGTTGGCACATCATGGGTGTGGTGAGCCCACACTTGTAGTTATTTACTACAAGAAAACTATCCACCTAGAAACACTACACGAATCGGGTAGTGTCACGCCTACCCTGAAAGGGAAATGGCTTAATGGTATACTTACTTACTTACATCTGAATGAATGTCCCTGCTTTGCACTCTTATTCTGTATTGTGTGGTGCGAGGTACAACTTCGTCGTTATTCTACTTAAGGAACCGTTGAAAATTGTAGTGCGATTCGAATAAATATTTTTCGAGTGTTATATTTTATCGGAAAAATAATCACTTAATATACATAACAAAATCGACGCTTAGATTTTTGAACCGACTCGATATTTAGATTTCCAATGATGCGACGCACAGGGCAGGGTAGATTCTGTAGGCCATTGCTCTGATTGGTTGAAATGAGGCCCGCTATGTTTTACTATGATCCACGAACCTGAATGTGGCTGCGATCGTGGTCGAACACGGGCGCACACGTGCAGTCGCAACGCTCTGAGAAGCTGTAGAGCGAAGGAATCGATGAATTCGTAGTTTCTTGATAGTCGGTGTAATTAATCAATCTTTACGTGCGGTGTTCTCGATCTCAATTTCTAAATATGGATAAAATTACATCCCAATCATGGTTGTATATTCGATTTTGCGTAGATAAAGAATTTGACTACGTTGAAAAGAACTTTGTTCTTTAATTGATCAATATTCACGGTTGTGCTTCTTTAATTACACCTCAGACAATGCAAATTAAGTCAAAGTAAATTTTTTAGCGGTTTATAATATTTCAAAATGCGACCGCAAACACTGTTTCTTATACGCGACCGCAAATGTAGTCGCAATTGCGGCCGCAAATTTTCAGTAGGGAATACTGAACTAACAATAAAAATTTGTATTTGCGGAACGCGTTTCAGTGATAAAAGCTCACTTACAGTTTTCTCGTGCGTTTTTGGGTACTTTATTACGCTTCTTATTCTTTGGCAGAGGTTTTCCGTCCCATACAAATTCTCTACAAGAAATAAAAGGAATAAGAAATTGAAATTAAAGAAGAATTAAAAAAGGTTAATGACTTAATACTTTAATAATTATTGAGAGTTATTCAATGAGAAATTTCAGTACACAATAATTGAGAAATTTAGTTGCGAAAGTAGCTGAAATTTGACCAAAAAAAATTGGAGCAGCGAGCATTTTTAGAGCTTCCAATACATAACTATATGAATGGTAAACATTTCCGTTTTACAGCACAAAACTTTCTTTCCTTTTTCCTCAATTTATACTATCATGAATGTATTTTAGAAAAAATGCAATGTGTAAAAAAAAACTTACTTCAACATAGGATCTAAAATACAAAGATCCACTGCAACTTCCTCTTGAGAAATGCTGCTGTCGTCGAATTCCGTGCGTATATTGTGTATGTACCGCTGAATAAAACTCCACGCCTGTACTGCAGTAACTGGATAATTCGCATTCAACGCATGAATACTCTTGAAGCAAACATCCAGTGCTTTCAGAGAGCTTTCAGAGAGCTTTCCATGACATGTTGCATGTCACCAACATAAACGTAAATGGCAGTAAGGTTTTCAATCTGTGACCCAACGCCAATTAGGAATGGTTGAAGTGTATCTCCTCGTTTCACGACGATGTCCTTCCTTCGATTTATCTCGTCTCCCAGTTCGCTACTATCCTGCACATTTTTTAACGTTATTAATAGCATATCATGGGGAAAAAATAACACAAAACCACATTAAATTTGTAACTTATAAATCTATACTAAATTTCTAAATAATAAGCTATTAATTTCGAAATCGTTACTTGCATGAACGTGGAGAAAGAAAGTCTCGACTAAATCTTCAGTCGATGGTCTGAAATTTTTCTTCGTGTGACTGTTGCGCACAGTTCCGGGATTGAACAGCAGTGGCATGTATAATTTATGATGGTCGGATCTGCAATTTGAGTCCAATTAGTCTCAGTGAAATAGATAAAATATTATTTCAAACAAAAATTTGCTAATGATAGTATTGTGTCAAATCTCTGAAAGTTATATGTTATACCATTCGGATATTCAAGTAGGCTCTTATCAAGTTGTCCGTTTCTCACACCAATCTGTAAGATAGCGCTTGATAATTTCTCCCACACTGCATACTAAGCATTGGTCTCCTTTTTGTAGATGCAATCAAAGTCTTGCAGAAATAAGTTATAACCAAACTGAGTTCTCAAGACAGGAAATGAAATGATAGTGCTGAAAACCTGGAAGTTTCAAGAGACGGGGACATTTTGGATGAAGCGAGAAGAAGACGTGATGCCGAATTAAGACTATTGGAGGACATTCGCCGTGAATTGGATATGCACAGAGGTGCACGAACACCATTAATAATTAGTGCTGGAACGCAAAGAGTTAACATCTGCTATTGGTGAGCTTCTATATCCTTTCGAAGGAGCAAGTGGCATTTTCGAAAGCGGGGAACGTCAGGTGAGGTTCCTCAAAGCGACGTATGGACTTGAAGATGACGTCACCACAGTGCTTATCTGCTCAAGGCTCAAAGGAAAAGCGTTGCCATGGTTCCACTCCAGGGCGGAACATATTGAAATGTTGACCAATGATTTGCTGAAGGAAATTAAGAAAATGTTTCACCAGCGTCCGAATGAAGTTCTGCTCAGGAAATCATTTGTAGATCGGATCTGGAAGAAAGGGGAACACTTCAGTGAGTATATCCATGGAAAGACAATTCTAGCCAATCGAGTGCCAATTGACGATGCCGAGAGAATCGACTACTAAATCGATGGAATTCCGGATGTAACGCTGCGCAACCAGGCGCGCATACAGCAATTTGAAAATGTGGAAACTCTGCTTTCTGCGTTGGAAAAAGTGCTGCTGAAGTCTAAGCGCACTCCAGCAAGTGCAAGTTATGTCAATGATAAAAGTGCATCGAAAGATAGCAAGGTGAACTAAAATCAAATGACAAAAATGAGAGTGCCGCCAGTCGAGGTAAAATTCGCTGCTATAATTATAGCAAATGGGGTCACTTTGCATCCGACTGTGACCAAGCAGAACACAAAAAGGGTTCTTGCTTCAGGTGTGGTTCTCTGGATCACGTGATCAGAGATTGTGCTCAGAGGTAGAAGTGTTTTCCCAGTTCCTAAGTGGTAAACGTGGACGCTTGTGAAGAAGACTACGACTTCCTCAGAAGAGTCGCGTACGAGCTGCAACACGACGACGAGCGCTTCAACATGGAATTACTGAGACGGCCCGATAGCGGAAGCCAGATCACCTTCATAAAACAAAAGCTGGTAACTCCAAACGTTATTCAGGTAATTGATGTAAAAAATAAAGATTATAATGGTGTTAATAATTCTAAGTTGATGATTTTTGGGTTCATAAATGTAAGCGCAACTATCAATGGTTTAACTAGAGATATCAGATTATTGGTAGTAGATGATAACAACATGCAATTACCAGTCGTATTGGGTCGTGATTCGTTTAAAAATTTGGTTTTAAACTTATTCAAGGATTTGAAAATTTGGGGTAACCACCGAAATTTTAAATATTGAAGTCGAAGCAGTTGATGATGACAAGACTGGAAGTCTTTAGATTAATCCGAAAATTGCAATCAGAAATCAAAATAGGTTTAAAAAATTGTTTCGCTTAGATTTAAAAGATGGATTTCATCACATATCAATTTCAGAAGAATCGCGTAAATATACTTCATTTGTATAAGACCCTATGGACAATATGAATATCTATGTATGCCATTCGGTCTAAAGACTGCACCATCGAGATTTCAAAAATTTGTAAACACAGTGCTAAAGGATTTAATTTACTCAGGTGACGTAGTGGCATACATGGATGACATATTGATTGCAACTTCTACAATTGAACATCATTTCTCAGTCCTGAAAAAATTTTTTAGGTTATTGGTTGCGAATAAGATGGAACTTCGATTGGACAAATGCGAATTTCTATTCACTGAAACTGAATATTTGGGGCACGAGATTAGTAAAGAAGGCATTACGTCATCAGCTCGCGGAATTGCAGCTGTACTTAATTTTCCTGTACCCACAAATGTCAAAGGTGTACAAAGTTTATTGGGGGTTGCTCAACACTTCAGAAAATTTGTTGAAGGGTTCTCAATCATTGCGAAACCTTTGTAAGATTTACTTAAGAAGAGAGTCGAATTCAAATTTGGGAATGATGAATTGAAGGCGTTTGAAATTCTTAAATCTAAATTAACGGAACATCCGATCTTGGCGATCTATAACATTCCTTCGTGGATAGGTGTAATTGACTGGAATTCGTTTGAGAAAAATTGGATAGTAGCACAAAGCCAAGACGAACGTATCACGGAAATAAAAAAAGAATTGAAGTGTCAGAAGACAAATTTTATGAACTACGAAACGGCGTTGTTTATAGAAAACTGGAAAAGGGTGACAATCTTTGTTTCATGTCCCTACTGCTATGGAAAAAAATGTAATTTTTAAATATCATCACAAACTTGGTCACCAAAGAAACTCTGAAGTTTTCGAGACGATTCATAGCAGTTATTGGTTTCCTGAAATGCGGAAAAAAGTTATCGAGCACATAAAAAATTGCTTAAAATGCATTGCATTCACGGCAAGGTCGAAGGGAAGGTTAAAGTAATTACGAAGGGCGACAAGCCTTTTGATTGTGTACATGTAGACCACATAGACATTTCTTATACGCGAGTAAAGTCGAAAAAGCACATTTTGGTAGTCATTGATGCCTTCACGAAATTCATCAAATTGTACCCGACCAAATCAACGACTTCGACGGAAAGCATTGCTTGTTTAAAAAGATACTTCGGTGATTATAGCAAACCTAGAATTCTAACTTCAGATCGCGGTACCTCGTTTACCTCACAGGAGTTTCAGAATTTTTTATTGAAATATGATATTAAACATCAAAAAGTTGCTACTGGCTCACCCCAAGCTAATGGCCAAGTAGAAATCGTAAATAAAGCGCTCGCGTGGTGAGCATGGTGAGCATGAGTCGAGTATGCATTAAATAATTCTGTTCATGGGTCTACTGGCGCACAGTGGTCCAGGAACGACAAAAAGTTGGCCAAAAGTCGATTTTTCAACTTTATTATTTTAAGAAAATGAATTGATTCGATGATTGAATTCGAAACAAATATGATTTATATTTGCCGCATATAATATGATCTTGCTTAATACGACGTTTGAAATAAAATTTTTATAAACATTCATAATGTTATTTAACTAAGCCTAATGCCTAAAAATGAGATTGAAACTTAAACTTTTATAATAAATAACTAATTTTGCCAAACGTTGCCAAAAAAGTGAGGTCGTGGAAGCATTCTGAAGATATGTGAGTAAAGTTTCGCTCAAAAATTAGAGCCGGGAACTGCCGGGAATTAGTGTAAAACTTTAATTTAAAAAAAAATTATAATGCACGGTATATCTGCATCATTGCACTCATACATTTTAGAACGAATTATTTGTAGTTTAAAAATTATTTTCAGCCGTTTTCAGCTCGTTTTTATTTGAAAAAATATATTTCAAAGTAAAATGATATTTTTTAATTTTATTTTAATAAAGTTTAACAATTATTTATAACATTGAAATATATTATATACTTGTTGCCCTATTGCTTTAAAATCATTCTAAAAAGTTATTACAACAAAAAATATACGGATTTGCGAGAAGTTCTGTTAAAGGTAAGTTTTAATCTGCCTGTTACCTGCTCACAACTGCATTAAGACAGGTGCCTCGCAAAGGCCTCGAACAGACCGCGCGGCTCAAAAGTTGGGACAGTGCAGTACCGTAAAGCTCCTTGCGTCAGGTAGGTAATAGCTTCAAAGTTACTGTAATTTTTAAAGTACACTACCCTTTTTTATCTTAAGGAAAGTTTTCTTATGTTTACTACTTCAGTTTGAATAAGTCATAGCGTCAATAAAGATATAAATATTAAGAAGAAAATGGGTGTTCTTATTGACTATCTTTTCCAAAAATCTGTCCTGGACCCTACCCTCACTGTACACTGTGAAAAAAATTTATTGAGCCTTCTACTTTTGATTTTACAATCACAACTTTCATCAGTCTTAAGATAATTCTCTTCAAAAAAACACGGAAAAATCTCGGTCCTACATTTATATTTTGCCCAATTGCACTTTAAAGATCTAAAAATGGAAAAATTTAAAACAAATGCCCATATCTTTGATTTTTATCGTAAAAAGAGCCATGGAAATTTTGTGAAATGTTTTTTAGAAGAAAGTTGTGCAGAAGTGCCAGAGTGTGAAAAAAATAAATTAAAGACAAAACTTCAATCTTTTTCCAAGTACGCTAAAAAACAGTGGAGCAGTGCAAAATATTCAAAAAAAAACTTTTGTGTCTAAAAACGCAATGTGGATGAAGATGTATTTTTATTGCTCAATTGCTGATTCCAAAATAAAAAGGTATTAGCAATGAACATTTTAGAAGCTGCATTTTACTTTGGAACTTTTCAATTATTTTTTAGATTATTCATTTTTCTTATCTTATGTTTCTGGAAATGCGTTTTGTTCATTTTGACTTGAGTTTTGTTCATTGGCAGCACTTCTATCATTAATTATTGACGGAATTTCATGAATATGTTATGCTAAACATAAACTTTTATCATATTCTTGAAAGGAAAATGTCTTTACAGCTGTTTTGGTCGTCCAGAAAAATCTTTGCAAAACTCAAGTGAAGGATCTAAGCGCAGAAAAACTGAAGATTTTAGGATCATCAACAGCGCTGATCAACTTGCTTTCGCTACATTTATGAAGCTAAGAACAGAAGGTAATGAATCAGCTGCTAAGATCGTCAAAAAAGTATCTACATCTCCGAAATATCAAGCCACAGAGATGTTAAATCACTTGAGAATTCAAGACAAGGAGAATTCTAAGGTACCAACAAAGTTATCAGCTTTGGAGGCTGTAAGAATTGAGCTGATGCTGAATTGACGAAAGAGCAGTATCTTCTGATCCGAAGTATATCGAAAGTACATCATTAAGATTTGTTTCCATCGTATAATGATGTCGTAGAGGCATAAAAAGAGTGTTATCCAACAAACATTCAAATCAATGAAAAGCATTGTGAAGTGAAGCTACAAGACCTACTGTATCATACAACAAGCAGGATTCTCTCACTTCTGAGACCTGATCACGATGCTCAAAATGAATTTGTTGAAAATAAGTATACTTTACACGTGAAATACGGTTTTGATGGTAGTGGAGGACATTCTCGATACAATCAAAAATGTAGTGACCCGGAATCTAGTGATGCTTATCTTTTTGGGACATTCATAGTGCCTATTAGACTGACAGACAAAACAACAAATTCAGTGATCTGGGAAAATCCACGACCTTCCTCTACTTGATTTTGTCGGCCAGTTCGATTACAGTGGGTTCAGGAAACCACTGATGTTTTGAAAAATGAAGATAGGCACATGTGTAACGAAATTGCAAGTCTGGAGCCCTTTATTTCGAATAACACGTCAGTGGAATTTTCTCTAATGCTGACAATGATTGATGGAAAGGTAAAAATTAAAAAAATACTAATATTTTTGAAAAAAATGTAATGTGAATTTATCATATATTAAAATTTATTCAAACAGGTCTGTAATGTACTAAGTGACAGTACAAGTGCGGAATGTTATATTTTTGGAGTTAAACCATCAGAAATGAATGACTTGAGTATGGTGATGGAGAAAGAAGAGGACAGGTCTACTTTTAAATTTGGTCTTTCTACACTTCATGCCCACATAAGAATGTTCGAATCTCTTATCAAAATTGCATACCGTCTAGATAGCGAGCAATGGAAGGTAAATAATGTTTTCTCGTCAATTATTTAAACATTCAGATGTGCGGTTTCGATTTTAATTCAAGTTAATATTTCATATAAGTGCATCACATTTGGTTACATTTTTAAATTAGATGGATGCTAATGATGGAAGCAAAATTCTAAAAGAGTGGAAAAAAGAAGAAATCCAGAAATCTTTTCAATCTCAAATGGGACTTAATGTAGATTTTCCAAGACAGGGACAGGGAAACTCTAATAATGGCAACACAGCTAGACGATTCTTCTCTAATCCTAAGGTTGCAGCCGAAATCACAGGTGAAACTTCAATCCTTCCTTTGTCACAATTATCTTGTATTTTTAATTAGTCTCCTTTAATTACAATACAATTTTTTCAGGACTTGACGAAGAACTAATATCTCGCTTCGGAGATATATTAATGGCTATATCTAGTGGATATCTAATAAATATCAAGAAATTTGAAGAGTTTTGCAAAGACACTGCCAGACTTTATGTGGAACGTTATTGGTGGTATCCAATGACACCAACCGTCCATAAAGTTGTAATCCACGGACCTGCTATTGTAAGTGAGTCTATTCTTCCTATTGGTCTGTTATCTGAGGAAGCCTTGGAAGCCAGGAACAAAAATATTAGAAAATATCGAGAGCGGTTTACAAGGAAGTTCTCTCGCGAAAAGACAAACGAGGACAATTTCTTACGATTGCTTCTCAATTCCTGCCCGAAACTCTCTAGTTCTCGGCCAAAAAAGAGAGTTAGATATATACCAAAGCGAGTCCAAGATCTCTTGATAATAACGGATAAGCAAAATTATGAATCTCAAGATGCCAGTGAAAGTGATTCTAATGAAGCCGAAGAATTAGATGAAAGTATATTCTAGGTTGATACCGATATCTTACCATCTCAAAATTTTGATAATTTAGTTTTATTGATATGTAAAATTAAAAGAATACTTTATTTTTATTTATTACACAATTCAGTTGTTCATATTTTAATATTTCTATGTCATTTGCGCTGCTATTGAAAAAATACGACTTTTCGTTACCTTTTCATGTTTTGAAACAACGTAAAATTTTTCGAAAATTTTTATATTACCTTGAATTCACCGATTAAAATTTAGAATTTCCATTTTTGTGTAATTTTGAATTTTTTGTAACATATTTTTCATCATAATCTTTAAAAATCCCAAATTAACTATCTTTGTTAGGTTCGAAAAAAATTTCCAATTTTTCGCCGCCATTTTTTATCCGCCATTTTGAATTTCAAATTTTTTATATCAAATTCATTATCAGTGACCTTCATTATACCTAAATACTAATTTTGGTGAAAATACAATGAAATTTAGACTTGTGACCAACTTTTTGTCGTTCCTGGACCACTGTGTGGCGAGACTCCTAGTCAATTACTGTTTGCTTTAATTCAGCGAGGAAAAATCTGCGATTATATACAAGAATTTCTAGATAATGATATTGGTTGTCATAATAGAGATTTAATTGAACTGCGTGCGAAAGCAGACGAGAATTTGAAGATGTAAGGAATTTTGATGTACGTGATCTCGATGTATAGAAAATCGTAAGAGATCACGTCCATCAAAATTTCTAGAAGGTTCGATTATTTTCCGAAAACCGGGGATTCCCCAGAATTTTATCTCTCGATTGGTCTTGCAGGGACCATCCTTACTGGCCGAGTCTAGATCGTATGTCAATAGCCTACCTTACCGACAATTCATTTACCGACTGTCGGTAAACGGTGAGTAACTATTTTGCCGACATTTAGCAAAATAGTCAAATTGATGACAATTTAAAATTCCTGAATTAGAAACTTACCAAATAATTAAATGTCCGACAATTTATAATATTACCGAATTTGAAAATTCCCGATGATAAAAAATTGCCGACAGTTTATGGTATTACCAATTGAAAAATTTCCGAAATAAAATTGTCGGCATTAAAATATCCTACACAGTAAAATTACCCAAACAGGGAAGTTCCCGAATCTAAACAATTAAATATTGTCTTAATAATAAATTAATTCAAAGAAATATATATTCACTGAGAAAAGTATATTTTCATTCATTATTTTATTATCTAACAACTTTTTAATTGTTAAGATTCGGAAATGTTATAATTCCGGATTTTCCCTGTGTCGACAATTTTACATTATCGTTGGAAATTTTCAAATTCGGTCAGATCATAAACTGTTGGAAATTATATTATTCAGGAATTTTTAATTATCGATAATTTTATCATTTCGGAAATTTTCCTTTTCATGATTTTTCAGTCGGCCTAACATATTATTGATAGTAATAAAGTAAGAGCCTTATAATTTGAATCGCTTAGGAAAATTGTGCAAAACTGGGTCAACAAAAAAGTTAATTTTCAACCTAGAAATATGATTTTTCGGATTTTTCTACCATAAAAGATGAATTCTGATTTCAAAAGAACGAATTTTTGATCCAAAAGAACGAATTTTTAACAGAACAATTGAATTTTTAACAAAAAGAAAATGAGTGTCAAATTAGTTGAATTTTTCACCACAAAGATGCATTTTCAACCGAATGGTCGAATTTTGAAACAAAAAAGATTACATTTTCAAGCCAAAAAGGCGAATTTTTTAAGTAAGTAAAATTTTTAAACCAAAAAGAGGAATTTTCAACAAAAGTTTATTTTCGGCCAGGAAATATGACTTTCCTACTAAAAGACAAATGTTCAACCAGTTGAATTAAACGAAACAAAAAACGATTTTTTAACAAAATAGTTAAATCCTTAACCAAATAGATGAATTTTCAACAAACAAGATTAATTTTTTTAATCAAAAACACGAATTTTCAACAAATTACGTTAATTTTTTACCAAATAGTTAATCTTCCAACTTATAAAGGATATATCTCCCACCAAGAATAGAATACTTACATTTTCAGATAAAAACAATTATTTTCAACTAAAAAAACCAATTGTCGGCAAAAATGTAAAATTTTCAACCAAAAAGATGAATTTTCCATTAAGAAGATTAATGTTCTACCAGAAGAACGAATTTTCAACAGACAACAAAAAAACAATATTCTACCAAATATTCTCACCAAATAGATCAATGTTCTACCAAAAAAGACGAATTTTTTACAAAAAACTGAATTTTGTACCAAATAGTTAAATTTGCAACAAAAAAGATTAATTTCACACCAAGAAAATTAATTTTCTACCAAAAGGACGAATTTTCAACAAAAGCACTATTTTCTACAAAATAATTACATTTGCATAAAAATAGTTTGTATTTTAACGAAATAGTTGAATTTTCGACCAAAAATATGAATTTTCAACAAAAAAGTTAATTGTTAACAAAATAGTTTAATTTTCTACCAACAAGTAGTTGAATTTTCAACTAAAAAAAATCATTTTCAACCAAATAGATCAATTTTCAACTAAAAAAATTAATTTTTCACCAGACGAATTTTCAACGAAACCCTTAATTATCTAACGAATAGTTAAAATTTCAACCAAAAATATGAATTTTCCAAAAAAAAGATTAATGTTCTACCAAAAGAACGAATTTTCAGCAAAAATCATAATTTTCTAGCAAATAGTTATATTTGCATGAAATTAGTTTATATTCTAACCAAACAGATGAATTTCCAACCAAAAAGATTAATTTTTAACAAAATACATGAATTTTCAACCAAATTTTGAATTTTTAAAGGAATTTTAACCTAATAGTTAAATTTTCAAACAAGGAAATTAATTTTCAAACAAAGAGGTAAATTAGTAAAATTAAGTTAAATTTTCAACCAAACAGATGCATTTTCAACCAAGAAGATTAAATTTTTATCAAAAAAGATAAATTTTCGACAAAAAATGGAATAGTTACATTTTCAGTTGAAAAAATTAATTTTAAATACAAAAAATTGATTTTCAATCAAAGAGATTAATTTTCTACCAAAAAGAATAATTTTCTGACAAAAAAGATTAATTTTCAACAAAATACAAGAATTTTTAACCAAATTTTGAATTTTAAATGGAATTTTCCACCCAATAGTTAAATTTTTAACCAAAGAAATGAATTTTCAACCAAATAGTCCAATTTTCAACCAAACAGATAAACTTTCAGCTGAAAAGATTAAATTTCTATCAATAAAGATAAATTTTCGACCAAAAATGGAATAATTAAATTCATTAATTAAATAATAATAATAAATAATAATTAAATTAAAGTTAAATTTTCAGTTGAAAAAATTTAATTTTTTTAAATTATATTTCTATCAAAAAAGATAAATTTTCGACGGAAAATAGAATAGTTAAATTGACAGTTGAAAAAATGAATAATAATTTCTAACAAAACACAGGATTTTTTAATCTAATTTTGAATTTTTAATGAAATTTCCAACCTAATAGTTAAATTTTCAACCAAAGAAATGAATTGTCAACAAAATAGTTAAATTTTTAACCAAACAGATGAATTTTTAACTAAAAAGATTATATCTTTATCAGTAAAGATAAATTTTCGACCAAAAATGGAATAATTAAATTTATTAATTAAATAATAATAATAAATTAAAGTTAAATTCTCAGTTGAAAAAATTTAATTTTTTAATATTATATTTCTATCAAAAAAGATAAATTTTCGACAGAAAATAGAATAGTTAAATTTACAGTTGAAAAAATTAATATAAATTTTTAACAAAACACAGGATTTTTTAATGAAATTTTGAATTTTTAATGAAATTTTCAACCTAATAGTTAAATTTTCAACCAAAGAAATGAATTGTCAACAAAATAGTTAAATTTTCAACCAAACAGATCAGATTTCTATCAAGAAAGATAAATTTTCCGACAAAAATGGAATAGTTAAATTTCGCTTTAAAAAAATTAATTTTCAATAAAAAAAGTTGATTTCCAACCAAAGAAATGAATTTTCAACTGAAGAAAATAAATGTTAAACCAAACATGGTATAGTGCAATTTTTAGTTAAAAAAATTAATTTACAAGAAACAAAAATTTTCAGCAAAATAATAGATTTTATAATGTTTAAAATAAGGTATAATACATTTTCATTTATTTTATTTTTCAAATTTATTTATTATTACATACCCACATTAATTTTATCATTATATCAATTCGAACGCTTTTGCAAATATTTGAAAGAAGTGATACGCCTGCGCATTATTCGATGCATATGCGCACGCACGTGTGACCGCACATTGCAACGATTGCAACCATTGCAACACTTGGCTCGTTGAGGTTACGATTGGTTGCGATTAGTTCATTTTCATGACAAAAGGCAAGACTTTTCAACCAAAGAGATTAATTTTCTACCAAAAAGATTAATTCTTTAAAAATACACTAAATTTTAACCAAATTTTGAATTTTCAACCTGATAGTTAAATTTGTAACCAAACAGATTATAAATAAATAAATATATATATATATGATTAATTAATTAATTTAATTAATTAATTAATTAATATTAATTATATATATATATATATATATATATATATTATTATATATTAATTATAATTATATATAAATTTTCGACAAAAAATGGAATAGTTAAATTTTCAGTTAAAAAAATTAATTTTCAATAAAAAAAATTGATTTTCAATCAAAGATAATTATTTTCAACCAAAAAGAATAATTTTATAACAAAAAAGATTAATTTTTAACAAAATACATGAATATTCAACCAAATTTTGCATTTTTAACGGAATTTTCAGCCTAATAGGTAAATTTTTAACCTAAGAAATTAATTTTCAACCAAATATTCTAATTTTCAACCAAACAGATGATTTTTCAACTAAAAAGATTAAATTTCTATCAATAAAGATCAATTTTCGACAAAAAAGGGAATAGTTACATTTTCAGTTGAAAAAATTTAATTTTTCAAAATTATATTTCTATCAAAAAAGATAAATTTTCGATAGAAAATATAATAGTTGAATTTTCAGTTGAAAAATTAATATTTAATAGAAAAAAAAACTAATTTTCAATCAAAGAGATGAATTTTCAATGAAAAATTTCAATTTTATAGTTAAATTTTCTTTCAAAAAATTAATTTTCAATTAAAAAAAGTAATTTTTCAATCAAAGAGATTAATTTTCAACCTAAAAGAATAATTTTCTAACAAAAATGATTATTTTTTAACGAAATACAGGAATTTTGAACCAAGTTTTGAATTTTCAACCTGATAGTTAAATTTTCAACCAAAGAAATGAATTATCAACAAAATAGTTAAATTTGCAACCAAGCAGATGAATTTTCAACCAAGAAGATTAAATTACTATCAAAAAAGATAAATTTTCGACAAAAAATGGAATAGTTAAATTTTCAGTTGAAAAAATTTAATTTTAAATAAAAAAATTGATTTTCAACCAAAGAGATTAATTTTCAACCAAAAAGAATAATCTTCTAAAAAAAAAGATTAATTTTTAACAAAATACATGAATTTTCAACCAAATAGTCCAATTTTCAACCAAACAGATGAATTTTCAACTAAAAAGGTTAAATTTCTATCAATAAAGATCAATTTTCGAAAAAAATGGAATAGTTAAAGTTTCCTTTAAAAAAAATTAATTTCTTATAAAAAAAGTTGTTTTTCAATCAAAGAGATTAATTTTCAACCTAAAAGAATAATTTTCTAACAAAAATGATTATTTTTTAACGAAATACAGGAATTTTGAACCAAGTGTTAGAAGCTTTATTTTAATGTCAATTTGGTTAGTTAACTCTCATGAGTATTTATATTTAAAATTACGTTAGATGTGCCCTCTGGTGACTATGCATGAGACTAGAAGGGAGAGAGAGGAAAGGATGTGGTGTGTGTTGAGCGTGGAGCGATTGTCGAGCGGGCACGCCCGAGACTGTAATGTTTCTTTTGGACTTTTTGTCAATATATTCAATCTTTCAACCGTTAAATGTGTTAACAAGTTTATTCTTGCAACCCGAATTAAGTTTTTAATATTGTTCCTATCATCTCAGAAGTGAGATATGATTCGTGTCCTCGAAAAGTTTTATTGCGCGGCGTGGATGAGTGGCTTTGTGTCGCCATTTATGGGATGATGTTTTTTCAACAGGATCTGTGAACTTGAAAATGCTAGTGCGAGAATTTGGTCGACGTGCTCAGCTAAGTTTCGACTTGGATGTGTGATCCAAAAAAAAAAATTCCTCAACAACGAGTTCGATATCGGTTGAGGTGTGCGATAGAGTGAACATGTTGGTTTTATTTGACCGTGCGAAATCGAGCGAATTCTACAGTGTGAGCGGTGAACGCCCTGTCGTACTATAGCGTTCATTTTTATATATTTGTGCGTAATTATCAAGTGCGACTTGAAATTCGTTTGAGAAGATTTTTATTGGAGCGACAAGAGCGAATCTGATTGAATATCGAGGGTGCTTGAGAGAGCCTTACCTACAGAAAGAGAACAGGTGATACTAAGCTCGAAAATACGTAAGTAAAAACTAAACGTAAAGTATACGCGAGTGATCTTAACCTCGAAATACATAAGTAATATTTCGAAAATATACGCGAGTGTACGTAACCTTGAAGTACTTGAGTAATACTTCAAAAATATGCGCGAGTGATCTCAGTCAGGACATACGTGTGAGTTGAAATTAAAAAAAAAAATACCCAATAACGCCAATAATTATAATTTTATTTGAAAATGGCGAATCCACAAAAGCATATTTCGTCTCTCGCGGAGTTTGATCAGTTTGCTCGCCAAATGCAAACCCATGCAAATAGTACGCAAATGCAACACTTGTCAGATCAAGATTCGATAAGATCGTATCATTCCGTGGTTTCGAATTCGCCAAGTCCGTTAAACGCGTCAAATGCTTCCGTCTATTCGAATTCATCGCGAACGGAAAGTTTGTCAGAGATAGCGGATGGTCGAACTCTAATAAATGTAACGGACGCGAATAATAGTACAGTTAGTGATTGATCTCCTGCAATCCCAACCTGCAAATATCCGCAGAACTCAGATTAATGCTGAGGAAGCCGAATTTCTCGGACGGAACGTCAATCATTTACAATATTTGCGAGTTGACGTTCATCGAGCTGATCCAAGACCGCGTATCGACTCACCTGCTGTTAACGGTGCGAATAATAACTTCGGTTCAGCACTTTTGAATTCATTCCCCCCCGGACCGAGTACGGACTCGTTAAACACGGAGCGTCTAATGCAATTTCTAATTGAAGATGGTCGTCGTAGAGATGCAATGATGATGAGGATGCTTGATCGTTTGTCTGCGGAACCTAACACACAGATCTCAAAATCGGATCGGATTACGGATTCGTTCCACATTATGCCGGACCTGAGTAAGGGCATTCAAGAATTCGACGGAGAAAAAGGGAGCGTTGCAGCCAAGGAATGGCTGGAGAATATAAACCGAATGAGTCGCCTACACCGATGGCCTGTAAACTTCGTTCTAGAAACAGCTAGATCTCATCTACGAGGTGGAGCTTTGAATTGGTTTAGGTTGAGAGCACCAAACTTGGATTCGTGGGACAAATTCGAGGTGGCTTTCAAAAAAACATTTATCAAATCTAAAAATTTAACAGATAAATGGACTCGTATGAAGGAGCGTGTACAGCAGAAAGGGGAGTCGCTCACCTCCTACTTTCACGAAAAAGCGAGATTGTGTGGTTTACTAGGTCTAACCGAATCAGAAGCGAAGGAACAAATCCTGATTGGTCTATGGTCACGAGATCATTGTTCAGCGATGTCAGCCAAGGATCATGTGGACCTGGATGACCTTCTACATGACCTGCAACAACAAGAAAGAATTAGTCATCAACGCAGTGAAAGAATTCAAGGTGCGACGGATACGACGAAAAAGAAAACCGATTATGGAGCGAAAGATCATCAAGAGAAACCGCGACCTAAGGCAGACAGAGGTGCGGATAAACCGGTAAAACCTGAAAACAGTCGTAATCCAGATCGCCGAGCGCCGATTCGAAACGAAAATGGAGACCCAAAATGTTATAACTGCAAAAAATTTGGTCACATATCTAGTGACTGCCCGGAACCACAAGAGGAACTAACTTGCCGTATATGTCGGAAGAAGGGACATACCCAGAGACACTGCCCTCAACGATCGACTCCAACCGAAGGTGAAATTAAATCTGTCAAGTTAAATGAGAACTGTTCAGGTTCCAAATATATCAAACAAGTGCAGTTGGATAACCATTACTGGACTGGAATGATTGACACGGGTAGCTCCGATTGCACGATTAAATCCTCCACCGCCAACGTCGGGGGATACAAAGTCGAACCTAAGAAGATCGCTTTGAAGAGCTTTGGCCCTGAACATTTTAAGGTTTTCTCCACCGGATTAATTCGATCTCGTGTGTCAGTGGATGGTGTTTCAGCGGAAGACATACCCTTGTACGTGGTTCCAGATGACAGCCAACAATTCGACTTGATCGTCGGGAGGTCCTTCACAGAACTTCCTCACATAGCCTACGCTAGAGTACGAAACGAACTTTGCTTTGTGGAATCTGAGAACATTTTTGGAATTTTTCCAAGCGAAATTAAAGAACAAAAAGTGAATTTGGTGGAAGGTCAGTGTTTACCTGCGCATTCCATGAATTTCATCTCGGTGAAAAACTCAACAGAGGAGTTTCAAATACCATGTTTGAATCTGGAAGCTGAAAACCTTCAATCGACGAAGGAATTGGAGAGAATTGATTTGAAACACATGAACGTGTGCGAGAGACCTCCAATTTCTAAGAAAGTAACGAAAGAAGATTTGGACCTGGGAGAAGATCAACCGAAAGAACGAATAGAGGATCTCGTCAACGTACTGAACAAGTACAGACACACTATTGCGATGAATTTGAACGAGTTGGGATGTACCGATCTGGTAACTATGGAGATTCGGGAGAAAGCAGGAAGTATACCTTTCCAGTCAAAACCCTATAAAGCCAGCGACGACGAGCGTACTAGACTTAAAAACATTATCGAACCACTGAGAGACGCAGGAATCGTGGTCGATACCAATTCGTCTTATGCTAGCCCGGTCCTTTTGGCAAAAAGAAAGAACAGAAAGGATCGTATGGTTGTAGACTTTCGACGTTTGAACGCACAAACCGAACGGATTAGTTTCCCGTTGCCAGACATCGACGACCACATGGCACTTTTAAGTGAGTGCAATCTTTTCATCACGCTCGACCTGGCCCAAGGTTACCTACAGGTTCCATTGTCCAAGGAGGGTCGCGAAAAAATAGCCTTCATAACGCCAGACGAGACGGGAGAATTTACCCGGATGATATTCGGCCTGATGAACGCCCCCTTTTATTTTGGAAAGTTAATTCGAAAAGTTCTGGGCCCTCTTCGAAAGGACGTGGTTGTTTTTTATTTGGACGATATCTTGATCGGAGGACGCAACTGGGAGGAACTGCGAGAGCGACTTATACTAGTTTTAGATGCTCTTGGTGCGGCAGGTCTCACCTTAAATCTTGCCAAGTGTTCGTTCTTGAAGGAAAAAGTGTCCTTTTTAGGATTCCAGATTTCAGGTAAAGGAATTGAACCGGGATCTACGAAAGTGCGCGCCATTCAAGAGTTTCCGGCACCCACTAACATTCATGAAGTGCGGAGATTTTTGGGATTATGTAGCTTCTTTAGGGGTTTTGTGTTTAAATTCGCCGAGAAGGCTCGCCCACTCTACGAGCTTCTAAAATCAAACCGAACATTCGAATGGAACGAAGAAGCCGAGAGAGCGTTCGTGGATCTAAAAGTATGTCTCACCAATTATCCGGTTCTACAATTGTTAGATCCGAAGAAGGAGACTGAACTCCATACAGATTCTAGCGCGCACGGATTAGCAGCTATTTTGATGCAGCGAGGATCCGACAGTAAACTACACCCAGTCTACGCGATAAGTAAGAGAACCAGCGAAGTTGAACGAAACTATCATTCCAGTAAGTTGGAATTACTCGCAATAGTCTGGGCTGTCACTCGGTTACGCCCTCTTTTAATCAATGTGAAATTCAATATAGTGACCGACTGCCAGTGTTTAGTGCATTAGAACACGCAGCGAACCAAAAATCCGCAAATCACTCGTTGGGGCAACTTGCTTAACGACTTTAATTATAAAATTGTGCATCGACCTGGTGAGAAGATGGCCCACGTGGATGCGCTGAGTCGAGCCCCAGTGCAAGATGACGATGAGAAATCGGCGGAGGAAATTGTCGAGGCTCCATTAACTATATTCAGTCTTAAGACTAACGAAGAAGAAGTAATGTTATACCAATATTGCGACGAGTTGCTGAAACAAAAAAGAGAAATTTTACTCAAACCCGAAAACGAACGATCAAAGAATGAGAAGAGCGATGTCCATGATTACGAACTGCATTCCGGAGTTCTATACAAACGAGTAAATCGACGGTTACTGTACGTGATACCCAAGGCTTTACGAAAGAGCTTGGCAATACGATTCCACGATTTGGGAGGACACACGGGCTTGGAACGTACAGTTCAGAAAATGAGTCATCACTACTTCTTCCCAGGAATGAGAAGATATCTGAGACAGCACATCAAGGCATGTTTAACCTGTATGAGGAGCAAAACTATGCGAGGACGTCAACCAGGGGAACTTCACCCAATACCGCCAGGACGAAGACCTTTTGATGTTGTCCACATGGACCATTTGGGTCCGTTCAATCCTACGTCTCGAGGAAATAAACATGTACTCGTAATAACTGATAATCTGACGAAGTTCGTACGCCTGGAAGCGACTAGAGATACAAAAACAACCGGAGTCATTCGCCACCTTGAAAATTTCATTCTGGATTTTGGAGCGCCTAGTCGTCTGATAACTGATCGAGGGACATGTTTCACGTCCCATGAGTTTGAGTACTTTTGTTAAAAACACGGGATAAAACATTCACTCAATTCTCCACGACATGCCCAAGCTAATGGACAAGTGGAGCGAGTGAACGACACGCTGACGTCTATGATGATCGCCGACCTGGTGGACACGCAAAACCGAAACTGGGATCAACAATTGAGAAGAATGGCTCGAGATCTAAATGAAGCCTTCAATAAAACCACTGGGAAGGCTCCTTTCGAGCTCCTATATGGATTTCAACCACGACACGATGAAGGGTTTCTACGTGACCTGACTACTTCGGAGGTATATGATCGCCCTGAGAAACTACAAGATGAAGCCCGAACTAGATCAATAGAAGAACAGGCAAAATACAAATGCCGCTATGATAAGAATCGACTGAACCTCGTAAGGTACGACATCGGCGATATTGTCTTCATGAGAGTCAAGCCGGTATCAACTGGAGAGTTCACTAAACTTCAAGGACGACTCAGAGGTCCCTTGGTGGTCTACCGTATTTACCCGAATGACACTTACGGCGTTATGGACCTTCAGACAGACAAGCAGGGTCGTAAATATGCTAGCACGGCTCACGTCAGCCAGTTAAAGGTCTGGAAACCAGCCTTTGAGGATGACGACTACGAAGAAGATAATATGATGGAAGAAGACTACGATAGTGAAAACGTAACAGGTGAAGCAGAGTTACAACGTGACGTCGACACGAAAGAGCAGCCAGCACCGAAAACAAGTGATCCTGAAAAAGACTCTATTTCAAAAGAAAAACGTGTTAGACCAAAAAGACAAACCCGATTACCTTCACGTTTTGCGGATTATGAAATGTTTAATATTCTCGAGGCCGAGAATAACTAGGATGGCCGAATGTTAGAAGCTTTATTTTAATGTCAATTTGGTTAGTTAACTCTCATGAGTATTTGTATTTAAAATTACGTTAGATGTGCCCTCTGGTGACTATGTATGAGACTAGAAGGGAGAGAGAGGAAAGGATGTGGTGTGTGTTGAGCGTGGAGCGATTGTCGAGCGGGCACGCCCGAGACTGTAATGTTTCTTTTGAACTTTTAGTCAATATATTCAATCTTTCAACCGTTAAATGTGTTAACAAGTTTATTTTTGCAACCCGAATTAAGTTTTTAATATTGTTCCAAACAAAATAGTTAAATTTTCAACCAAACAGATGAATTTTCAACCAAGAAAATTAAATTTCTATCAAAAATGATAAATTTTCGACCAAAAATGGAATAGTTAAATTTTCAGTTGAAAAATTTAATTAAAAAAAATTATATTTCTATCAAAAAAGATAAATTTTCGTCAGAAAAAAAGAATAGTTAAATTTTCAGTTCAAAAAATTAATATTTAATAGAAAAAAAAGCTAATTTTCAATTAAAGAGATGAATTTTCAACCAAAAATATTAATTTTCTACCAAAAAAAGATTAATTTTCAAAAAAATACATGAATTTATAACAAAATTTTGAATTTTTAAATGAATTTTAACCTAATAGTTAAATTTTCGTCCAAAGAAACGAATTTTCAACCAGAAAGGTCAATTAGTCACCAAAAAGATTAATATTCTACCACACAATTCAAACCAAATAGCTAAATTTTTTAGTGAAGAAGATAAATATTAAACCAAACATCGAATAATTAACTTTTTAGTTTAAAAAACTTATTTTCAACGAAAGAAAAGAATTTTCAACCAAATAGTTAAATTTTTAAGAAAGGAAATTAATTTTTTACTGAAATAATGAATCTTCAACCAAAAAAATTAATTGGTAATTTAAAAAAAACTAATTTTCAATTAAAAAGATGGATTTTCCACCAAAAAGATTAATTTTCGACGAAAAAAGATTAATTTTTAACAAAATACAGGATTTTTTTATCAAATTTTTAATTCTTAATGAAATTTCCAACCTAATAGTTAAATTTTCAACCAAGAAAGTTAAATTTCTATCAACAAAGATAAATTTTCGACAAAAATGGAATAGGTAAATTTTCCTTTAAAAAAATTAATTTTCAATTTGAAAAAAGTTGTTTTTCAATCAAAGAGATTAATTTTCAACCTAAAAGAATAATTTTCTAACAAAAAAGATTAATTTGTAACAAAATTCAGGAATTTTGAATCAAATTTTCAATGGAATTTTCAACCAAATAGTCCAATTTTCAACCAAACAGATGAATTTTCAACTAAAAAGGTTAAATTTCTATCAATAAAGATCAATTTTCGACAAAAATGGAATAGTTAAAGTTTCCTTTAAAAAAATTAATTTCTGATAAAAAAAAGTTTTTTTTCAATCAAAGAGATTAATTTTCAACCTAAATGAATAATTTTCTAACAAAAAAGATTATTTTTCAACGAAATACAGGAATTTTGAACCAAATTTTCAACCTGATAGTTAAATTTTCAACCAAAGAAATGAATTGTCAACAAAATAGTTAAATTTTCAACCAAACAGATGAATTTTCCACCAAGAAGATTAAATTTTTATCAAAAAGGATCAATTTTCCACACAAAATGGAATAGTTAAATTTTCATTTAAAAAAAT
Source organism: Andricus curvator (assembly GCA_932195095.1). Classification (NCBI taxonomy): domain Eukaryota; kingdom Metazoa; phylum Arthropoda; class Insecta; order Hymenoptera; family Cynipidae; genus Andricus; species Andricus curvator. The sequence goes on from CAKNYM010032091.1 coordinate 22,604, forward strand.
TAATTTAAAAAAAAAATTGATTTTCTATCAAGGAGATTGATTTTCAACCAAAAAGAATAATCTTCTAACAAAAAAGATTAATTTTGAACAAAATACATGAATTTTGAACCAAATTTTGAATTTTTAATGGAATTTTCAACCCAATAGTTAAATGTTTAACCAAAGAAATTAATTTTCAACCAAATAGTCATATTTTCAACCAAACAGATGAATTTTCAACTAAAAAGATTAAATTTCCATCAATAAAGATCAATTTTCGACAAAAAATGGAATAATTAAATTTATAAGTTAAATAATAATAATAAATAATAATGAAATTAAAGTTAACTTTTCAGCTGAAAAAATTTAGTTTTCTTAAATTATATTTCTATCAAAAAAGAGAAATTTTCGACAGAAAATAGAATAGTTAAATTTACAGTTGAAAAAATTAATATTAATTTTTAACAAAACACAGGATTTTTTAATGCAATTTTGATTTTTTAATAAATTTCCAACCTAATAGTTAAAGTTTTAACCAAAGAAATGAATTTTCAACAAAATTGTTAAATCTTAAACCAAGAAGATTAAATTTCTATCAAGAAAGATAAATATTCAACAAAAATGGAATAGTTAAATTTCCCCTTTAAAAAATTAATTTTCAATAAAAAAAAGTTGATTTTCAACCAAAGAAATGAATTTTCAACTGAAGAAAATAAATGTTAAACCAAACATGGAATAGTGCAATTTTTAGTTAAAAAAATTAATTTACAACAAACAAAAATTTTCAACAAAATAATAGATTTTTAATGTTTAATATAAGGTATAATATATTTTCATTTATTTTATTTTTCAAATTTATTTATTATTATTTACCCACATTAATTTTATTATTATATCAATTCGAACGCTTTTGCAAATATTTGAAAGAAGTGATACGCTTGCGCATTATTCGATATTGGGTGCGATTACTTCATTTTCATTACAAAGGGCAAGACTTTTCAACCAAAGAGATTAATTTTCTACCAAAAAGATTAATTCTTTAAAAATACATTAAATTTTAACCAAATTTTGAATTTTCAACCTGATAGTTAAATTTGTAACCAAACAGATTATAAATAAATAAATATATATTATTAATTATACATATATTATTATATATTAATTATAATTATATATAAATAAATTATATATGAAAAACCCAGTTCTCGTCAGATCACTGAAGTTAAGCAGCGTTGGACGCGGTTATTACTTGGATGGGTGACCATTCAAGAATACTGAGTGCTGTTGGCACATCGTGGGTGTGGTGAGCCCACACTTGTAGTTATTTATAACTACAAGGAAACTATCCACCTAGAAACACTACCCGAATCGGGTAGTGTCACGCCTACTCTGAAAGGGAAATGGCTTAATGGTATAGATATATAAATTTTCGACAAAAAATGGAATAGTTAAATTTTCAGTTAAAAAAATTAATTTTCAATAAAAAATTGATTTTCAATCAAAGATAATTATTTTCAACCAAAAAGGATAATTTTGAAACAAAAAAGATTAATTTTTAACAAAATACATGAATTTTCAACCTAATAGTTAAATTTTTAATCCAAGAAATTAATTTTCAACCAAATATTCTAATTATCAACCAAACAGATGATTTTTCAACTAAAAAGATTAAATTTCTATCAGTAAAGATAAATTTTCGACAAAAAATAGAATAGTTAAATTTTTGGTGAAAAAAATTTAATTTTTCAAAATTATATTTCTATCAAAAAAGATCAATTTTAGATAGAAAATATAATAGTTGAATTTTCAGTTGCAAAATTAATATTTAATAGAAAAAAAAACTAATTTTCAATCAAAGGGATGAATTTCAATCAAAGACTTGAATTTTCAATCAAAAATTTTAATTTTTTATCAAAAAAGATTAATTTTCAAAAAAATAAATGAATTTTTAACAAAATTTTGAATTTTAACATAATAGTTAAATTTTCGTCCAGAGAAACGAATTTTCAACCAGAATAGTTAACTTTACAGTTTGAAAAATTCATTTTCAACGAAAAAAAAGAATTTTCAGCCAAATAGTTAAATTTTTAAGAAAGGAAATTAATTTTTTACTAAAATAATGAATCTTCAACCAAAAAATTAATTTTTAATGAAAAAAACCTCATTTTCAATCAAAGAGATGACTTTTCATCCAAAAAGATTAATCTTTAACAAAACACAGGATTTTTTAATCAAATTTTTAATTTTTAATCAAATTTTCAACCTAATAGTTAAATTTTCAACCAAGAAGATTAAATTTCTATCAAGAAAGATAAGTTTTCGACAAAAATGGAATAGTTCAATTTTCCTTTAAAAAAATTAATTTACAATTTAAAAAAGTTGTTTTTCAATCGAAGAGATTAATTTTCAACCTAGAAGAATAATTTTCTAACAAAAAAGATCAATGTTTAACAAAATACAGGAATTTTGAACCAAATTTTGAATTTTCAACCTGATAGTTAAATTTTCAACCAAAGAAATGAATTGGCAACAAAATAGTTAAATTTTCAGTCAGCGAGATGAATTTTCAACCAAAGAGATGAATTTTCAACCAAGAAGATTAAATATTTATCAAAAAAGATAAATTTTCGAGAAAGAATGGAATAGTTAAATTTTCAGTTAAAAAAATTAATTCTAAATAAAAAAAAATTGATTTTCAATCAAAGAGAATATAATTTTCAACCAAAAAGAATAATCTTCTAACAAAAAAGATTAATTTATAGCAAAATACGTACATGAATTTTTAACCAAAATTTGAATTTTTAATGGAATTTTCAATCCAATAGTTAAATTTTTAACCAAACAAATGAATTTTCAACCAAACAGATGAATTTTCAACTAAAAAGTGTATATTTCTATCAGTAAGGATCAATTTTCGACAAAAAATGGAATAATTAAATTTATTAATTGAATAATAATAATAAATATTAATGAAATTAAAGTTAAATTTTCAGTTGAAAAAATTTAATTTTTTAAAATTATATTTCTATCAAAAAAGATAAATTTTCGACAGAAAATGGAATAGTTAAATTGACAGTTGAAAAAATGTATAATAATTTTTAACAAAACACAGGGTTTTTTAATCAAATTTTTAATGAAATTTCCAACATAATAGTTAAATTTTCAAACAAAGAAATGAATTTTCAACAAAATAGTTCAATTTGCAACCAAACAGATGAATTTTCAACCAAGAAGATTAAATTTCAATCAAAAAAGATAAATTTTTGACAAAAAATGGAATAGTTAAATTTTCAGTTGAAAAAATTAATTTTCAATAAAAAAATTGATTTTCAATTGAAGATATTAATTTTCAACCAAAAAGAATAATTTTCTGACAAAAAGATTAATTTTTAACAAAATATATGAATTTTTAATGGAATTTTCAACCCAATAGTTAAATTTTTAACCAAAGAAATGAATTTTCAACCAAATAGTCCAATTTTTAACCAAACAAATGAATTTTTAACTAAAAGGGTTAAATTTCTATCAATAAAGATCAATTTTTTGACAAAAAATGGAATAGTTAAATTTTCAGTTCAAAAAAATTTAATTTTTTAAAATTATATTTCTATTAAAAAAGATAAATTTTTGACATAAAATAGAATAGTTAAATTTACAGTTGAAAAAATTAATATTA
>CAKNYM010032093.1:0-13235 GCA_932195095.1 Andricus curvator
AATATTGTTGAAACTAGAAAATCCGATATTTTACAAATATCATTGTACAAATAGTAGCATTCATGTTTTGAGACAAAAACTAGTTGTACTAGTTGTACATTGTACAGTCATGTTTGCAAAATATTAGTTTTGCTAGCTTCAACAATTTTTTGTGAACAATAGCTTGAAGAGAATATACTGGTAGAAGCCACTGATGGATATTCATTCATTTAACCAGTCTAACCAAAATAATCGATTGAAATTATTTTCCTTTAGAAACTGTCAAATAATTTTGATACTAAATCTGGATCATTTTAACCAACTGGGTACCACTTTTCAGATGGATAAATGAATTTTCCACCAAATAGTTAATATTCAACTAAAAAGATTAATTTTCAACATACTAGATTAATATTCTGCCCAAAAAGGCAAATTTTCAATGAAGAACATTATTTTTCTACAAAATAGTTGAATTTTCAACTTATAAGGAAAACAATTTCCACCAAAAACAGAATAGCTGCATTTTCAGATGAAAAAATGAATTTTGACCAAAACAAAAAAAAACGAATTACCAACAAAATAGTTACATTTTTAAATAAATAGTTTAATTTTTAACCAAATAGTTTAATTTTTTGATCAAAGTAGTTGAATTTTCAGCCAAAAATATGAATTTTTAACCCAGAAATATGAATTTTCAACGAAACAGTTCATTTAAAACCAACTTGAATTTTCAACAAAACAATTACATTTTCAAAAAAAAAAACAGTTGAATTTTTTATCAAAATAGTTTAATTATCCACTAAAGGAAATCAGTTCAACTACTGACACCAACTTACGAATTGTTTTATTGATAAGAATTTTATAATAGTTAAATTCAACGGAATTTTTTTTTCAATAGTTAAATCCTCAATTAAATAAATGAATTTTTAACCAAATAGCTCATTTTCAACTAAAAAGATTGATTTTCAACAAACTAGATTAATGTTCTGCCCAAAAAAACGAATTTTCAGTCAAAAATAATTTTTCTACAAAATAGTTGAATTTTCAACTTATCAAGAAAAAATTTTCAACCAAAAATAGAATGGCTGCATTTCCAGATGAAAACATTAATTTTTAAAGAAAAAACAACGAATTACCAAACAAAGTAGTTACATTTTCAAATACTTTAATTTTTAACCAAAAAGTTTAATTTTTTTACCAAAGTAGTTGAATTTTCAAACAAAAATATAAATTCGTAAACCAAAAATATGAATTTTCAACCAAAAAATATGACTTTTCTACCATAAAAAAAAATAATTTTCAATTTATAAGGATATATTTTTAACAAAACAGTTGAATTTTCTTCAAAAAAAAACATGAATTTAACGAAATAGTTGAATTTTCAACAAAATATATGAATTTTCAACTAAAAACGATAAGTTTTCAACCAAAACCGGAATAGTTAAATTTTCAGTTAAAAAATAACAATTTCACAAACAAATAACGAATTTAATACTTGAAATCATTTTTTAAATATTAATTTGTTTGGGTAATGGTTTATTATTTTATTTAGAAATTCATATGTTTGATGGAAAATTGACCTATTTTATTTAAAATTTCTTTGTTTTTTTGTTGAAAATTAATTTTGTCAATTGGAAATTAAACTATTCCATTTTTTGTTGAAAATTGATATTTTTTATATAGAAATTCAATTGTTATTAAAAACTTATTTTTGAGGTTGATAATTTTTGTTTAGTTTGAATATCAACTATTTCATTGTTTGTTGAGGATTTATCTTTTTATACTAAGAATTTAACTACTTGGTTGAACAACTTTGTTGAAAAAAAATTTTTTTTGGTTGAAGATTCATGATTTTACTTGAAAACTCATCTCTTTGATTGAAAATTAAATTAAAAAAATTTAATTCGTTTTCTTATAGTTGGAAATTCAACAAATTAGTTAAATTCTCAATCAAAAAGAATTAGGGACAAATTTTCAATAAAATACATGAAATTTGAAAAAAATACATGAATTTTCAACTAAAAAAGATAAATTTTCAACCAAAAATGGAATAGTTAAATTTTCAGTTAAAAACATTACATCAACGACAAAAACGAATTTGTTACGAGTTGAATTTAACGATAAAAGACGATTTTCAACAAAAGGGTTGAATACTGAATTAAATAAATGAATTTTCAACCAAAAAAGACGAAGTTTCAATTAAGCAGATTAATTTTCTACCAAAGGACGAATTTTCAATAAAATGCATGAATGTTCAACTAAAAAAGATAAGTTCACAACCAAAAATGGAATAGTTAAATTTTTAGTTAAAAAATAACATTTCAACAACAACAACAAATTTTTTACTTGTTGAATTAAACTAGAACCCAACTGCTAAATTCCGCAATCGCAGAAAGAAATTGCGAAATTTGACAATGATTTTCTAATTATAAATCTTTTGAATACCAGTGAGCACTCTCTAAATTTAAATCATATTTCACTATTCATTAGTGAATATCCATACTTATGTAAAACATCCCGTGGAGAAATTGCCCAATTTGATTAATTGGTGAATGTTCAACTAATTTCCAGTTCAGTGACTAATCTGAAGTTAATTATTGAAATTTATCTTCTCATATGCAAAGAATGTAAGAAACGAGAAAAAAACTAAAAAAAAAGCTTAAATTCATTTGAACAAAATGTCTAAAAATGTATGTTTACGGACGCATTAAATTAGTTAATTAATATGCAATTATCAAGTTAGTATCAATTATTGTAGGTATTTTTTTTAATCCGTTTAGTTTATACTTATTTAGATTTGAATTTGCCGCGCTAATCTCGAATGTATTCGATTAGTCTTCCGTTCGATTATTCGGCGACGAACGGACGGAAGGAAGACAACTTTGTAAAAGTGACGAACAGTAAACAGATAAACCGGTAAAGTCATGTGGATAAATCGCTTTCAATAATTCTCAATTCACCTCGTTAATCATTTACGCAAAGTTTTCAGACCGGGGTGAGGTGTTCATATCAAACTAGAATTATCCACTAGAATTATCCAGCTCTCCAAGATTTCCGACAGTGAATTTCGAGAAAGCGTCGACATTTTGAAGATCATTTATTGTTCGTCTTTGCGTGAAAATGTTAAATAGATTGAGAATTGGGATCCAGAATTGGGACCAATTGTACAAAAAGATCCCACACTTCTTTTTAGTATGCTAAAAAGATACGTAGAGACTTAATGCTGTAACTTTTTCGCATTATAACCTCACTTTTTTATTCTTTGCTCCACGTGCCAAAAAACTTTTCAATCAAATGGTCGACTTTTCAAAGAAAAAAGATTAAAATTCAATCAAATATTAAAATTTTCAAGAAGAAAAACAGATTTTTTAGAAAGCCGTTGATTTTTGATCAAAAAAGTTCATTTACAACCAAAAAAGCTAACTTTTCTACCATGAAAGATGAATTTTCAAGAAAAGAGTAAAGTTGAACTGCCGACAAACAAAAATAATTTTCTAGCCAGAAAGACGACTTTTTAACAAAAAAGATGAATTTTCTACCCAAAAAGACGACTTTTCAACAGAATTCTTAAATTTCCTACCAAATAGTCCAATTTTTATCTCGTAAAATATACATGATAAAGTTTCAACTGAAAATGGAATAGTTAAATTTTCAGATAAAAACTCTGATAAAAAATGAACTTTGAGCAAAAATACCAATCTTCAACAAAATTGTTAAATTTTTAACCAAAAAGGAAATATTTATATAATGTTTAATATTCCTAATATTAGCTATTTGCCATAAACACAACTGCTGACTTATAAGAGCCTCAAAGGATCTACATCATTATTTAACCAGTCTGAAGAAACATACTAAAAAAATGATTTCCTTCACTAATTTTCACTAAGACTAACTCGATCTAAATATATACCATTAAACCATTTCCCTTTCAGGGTAGGCGTGACACTACCCGATTCGGGTAGTGTTTCTAGGTTTTTCTTGTAGTTATAAATAACTACAAGTGTGGGCTCACCACACCCACGATGTGCCAACAGCACTCAGTCAGTATTCTTGAATGGTCACCCATCCAAGTACTAACCGCGTCCAACGCTGCTTAACTTCAGTGATCTGACGAGAACTGGGTTTTTCAGCGTGGTATGGCCGTTGGTAAAATAAACCAATTTAATCATTATTTAAACTAATAAAAATACCTTTCCTATTTTTGTCACGTATTTCTTACCAAGCATTCAAATCACTGCCTTACGGAAAATAGTTTCACGTGTTTACACTTTCTTGAGAATCTCTTGCGGAATATGGAATTCATTCAAAACTAGAACACTTTTATTAACCTTTTTACTGACGGAGAAACCCTGCGATGTTATAATTGTCGACTGACACGATTACTGTCAGGAAAGTTATGGTCCGTCCATAAACTACGTAATCTTTTTTATTCAGGAATTGAACTTGGTTGAAAGTTGAACTACTTTTGTATGATTTCATTTTTTTTCATATTCATCTTTTTGGTTGAAAGTTCAACTATTTTATTGAAAATCTTTTCATTTTTAGTTGAAAATTAATTTTTAAATAAAAATCTAACTATTTCATTTTTCTTTGGAAATTTATCTTCCTTAGTTAAGAATTCAGCTATTTGGTTGAAAATTTATCTTTTTTAGTTGAAAATTCATTTTTTATTCTCCAAATTCATCATATCAGTAGAAAATCTCCTTGGTTGAAAATTTACCCATTTTGTTGAATCTTTTTTTGGTTGAAATATCAACTATTGCATTCTTTCTTTTTTGTTGAAAATTCATATTTGTGGGTTGAAAATTCATCTGTTTTGTAGAAATTTTATGTGTTTTGAAAAAAATAGTCTTTTTGGATAGAGAATTATTTCTGTTTTTTGAAAATTCATCATTTTTAGTCGATACTTACACTATTTGGTAGAAAATTCATTTATTTGGTTGAGGATTCAATTTTTTTTTCGTCTTTTTTAGTTTAATTCAACTAGTAAAAAATTTGTTTCTTTTTTGTTGATGAAATGTTATTTTTTAACTAAAAATTTATTTTTAATTCAATTTATTTGATTCAGGATTCAACTCTTTTATTAAAAATCGTCTTTTATCGTTGAATTCAACTAGTAAAAAATTCGTTTTTGTCGTTGTTGTAATGTTTTAACTGAAAATTTAACTATTCTATTTTTGGTTGAAAACTTATTTTTTTTAGTTGAAAATTCATGTATCTTTTTTAATTTCATGTATTTCATTGAAAATTTGTCCCTAATTCTTCTTCATTGAAAATTTAACTAATTCTTTTAAAATTCAAGAAATGTAATTAAAAATTCATCCTTTTTGATTGAAGATTCAACTCTTTTGTTGAAAATTCAGCTAATTAGTAGAAAATTCATTTCTTTTGTTGAAAATTCATCTTTTCAGGTAGGAAAATTAATCTTTTTTTTTTGAAAACTTATCTTTTTTAGTTGAAGATTCCACTATTTTGATATAAATTTCAACTATTTAGTTAAATTCTTGTCTGTTTGACGAAAATTCAACTGTTTTGTTGAAAATTTAATTTTCATCGTAGAAAAGTCATATTTCTTGGTTAAAAATAATTTTTTTTTTAAATTTAACTATCTTCGAAAAAATTCGTCTTTTTGGCTTGAAAATTCAACTATTTGATTAAAAGTTCAACTTATTTGGTTGAGGATTCAACTATTAAATTCATTTTTTGTTGTCATGTTATTTTTTTAACTGAAAATTGACCTATTCCGTTTATAGTTGGAAACTTATCATTTTTAGTTGAAAATTCATATATTTTGTTGAAAATTCAACCATTTTATCTAAAATTTCATTGTTTGGTTGAAAATTCAACTATTTCATTAAATTCATGTTTGTTTAGTTAAATTTTTAATTTGAAAAGTTAATTTCCAACTATAAAAATACGAATTAAATTTTTTAAATTGAATTTTCAACCAAAGAGATGAAATTTCAAGTAAAATCATGAATCTTCATCCAGAAAAAAAAAATTTTTTTCAACAAAGTTGTTCAACCAAGTAGTTAAATTCTTAGTAAGAAAAGATGAATCCTCAACAAAAAATGAAATAGTTGATATTCCAACTAAAAAAAAAATTAACAACCTCAAAAATAAGTTTTTAATAATAATTGAATTTCTATCTAAAAAAGATCAATTTTCAAACAAAAAATAGTTCAATTTTCAATTAAATAGATGAATTTATAACTAAAACAATAAACCATTACCCAAAAAAATTAATGTTAACAAATTATTTCAAAAATTATTATTTCTTTTTTTGTTTGTTTGTTGAAATATTATTTTTTTTTAACTGAAAATTTAACTATTTCGGTTTTGGTTGAAAACTTATCGTTTTTAGTTGAAAATTCATATATTTAGTTGAAAATCCAACTATTTCGTTAAATTAATGTTTTTTTGAGGAAAATTCAACTGTTTGGTTAAAAATTTATCCTCATAAATTGAAAATTATTTTTTTCATGGTACTTGGTTAAAAATTGAATTATTTGAAAATGTAACTACTTTGTTGGTCATTCGTTTTTTTTTGTTGTTAAAAATTAATTTTTTCATTTGAAAATGCAACCATTCTATTTTTGGTTGAAAATTTTTTCTTTATAAGTGGAAAATTTAACTATTTTGTAGAAAAATCAATTCATTTAATTGAGGATTTAATTATTTTATTAGTTTGAAATCAAACTTTTTTGGCTGAAAATTAATATTTTTATTTGAAAATTTATGATTATACTTGAATTATACTTGGTTGAAACTTAATTTTTTTAGTTGCAAATTCAACTATTTGGTTAAAAAGTCATCTTTTTCACGTCTTAAGTTCGTTTTTTTTCGTAGAAAATTAATCTCTTTTGTTCAAAATTTAACTATTATGCTTAAAATTAATTTTTGGTTTTAATAAAATCTTTTTAATTTAACTAGGTTAGGTGGAAATTTGAACTCTTTTGATAAAAATTCATTATTTTGGTTGAAGATTTATAATTCAAGTTAAAAATTAGTCTGTTTCGTCAAAAATTGATTTAAAACAAATTTTTTAAGTTTAAAATGTATCTTTTTTGTACAAAATTAATCTTTTTGGCGGAAAATTCATTTTAAAAAATTAAACTAATTCTTTTTGTTAATGATTTATTATATTAGATGAAAATTCATCTGTTTGGTTGAAAATTTCTTTATATTGATTAAAATTCGTTTTTTTCTAATAATTTTTTTTTACATTAAAATTGAACTTATTTGGTTGAAAATTCATCTTTTTTGGTTGAAAATTCAACTACTTGGACGAAAGTTGAATTACATTGTTAGAAATTCATTTTTTTAGTTGATCATTCATCATTTTAGATGAAAATTCATTCCTTGTTGAAAATTCGTTTTTTTTTGTTGTTAAAAATTCATCATTTTTAGAAAATTAATCCTCTTGGTTGAAAATTGAACCATGGTTAAAAATTGACTTTTTTGGTCGAATTCAACTGTTTTTGATTTAAAATAAAAATATTTTTTGGTTGAAATATCAATTTTTACATTTCTACTTAAAAAATTATCTTTTTAGGTTGGAAATTCAATTTCTTGACTAAAAGTTGAAAATAATTTTTTTTTTTAATAATTTTTTAAAATGAAAAAATGGGTGAAAATTCAACAGTTTGGTTGAGAATGAACGTTTTTGATGAAAGCTCATATTTTCGGGTTGAAAATTCAACTTCTTTGTAGAAAATTTGTTTTTTATTGAAACTTAAGTTCGTAAAATGAAAATTCAACTATTCCATTTTTATATTGAATTCGGTATGATATCAACATTAATTAAATTAATAAATGAATTAATCAATTATTATTATTTAATTATTATTGAAAATAATTTATTCTCCTATTTTGGTGAAAAAAAAACTTTTTCCCTATTTTTAAATAATTTTGGACTGTATTTTAATAAAATAAAAATAAAAATACGTAAATTTCAAGAAAAAGATTGTCAGGATGAGCCAACCGGTATAAAAATGATAATTATAGATGATTTTCACTTTAGATAAATGTGAAAGTATATGCGGGTATTTTTTGCCCCATTTTGCATAAATTTTTCAGATAGTTTGATGAAATGCAAATCGATCATTTTATACGACTGGATGGCCTGAAAATTATCTAGCGTGTGACGGTGACCGTTCGACGACAGATATAGTCTTTTATTTATAAAAAATAGAAGAGATTCAATCTGGAAATAATAAAAAAGCGATATCGCAAATCTACATGATTAATTCTCTAGTCATATATAATTTCTGAAACATCCGTGACACATCCTCATTTTAGTAGGTCCATTGCGTATTTTTTATTTATGGTAAAATTACGATTCAACGACAAATTGATTATTATTTTTTTTTCAAATCTTAAATCTTTTGAAATTCTTCACAATCTTTTAGAAATCTGATTATTCTGTTTTTTTAACTTTTTAAATCATTCGATTTGACTCGCTGATGAAATCAGTCGTTTTTTAAATCAAACAAAATTTTTGAACTAAATTTTTTAAATTAATTTTTTAAAGGGTTATCAAAAAAAATGTAAGACGATTTGGACTACCAAAAGAGATGAAGATTCAAATAAAAAAGACTAATTTCCAACAAGAGTTATATTTTCAAGCCAGAAGAATTTTTCAGTAAATGAAGAAAAAAAATTCGATCAAAAATATTGAATTTTCAATCAAACAGTTCAATGTTCCACCAAGAAGATTAATTTTCTTGAAAAAGAAAAGAATTTCTAATAAAACACATAAATTTTCAACCTAATATCTGAATTTTTTAACTGAAAAAAGGAAATTTGCAACTAAAAATTGAATAGCTACATTTTCATTTAAAAAACTTAATTTTCAATTAAAAAAAGAATTTTCAACAAACAATTTCCAAACCCAAAAATATGAATTTTCAACAAAAAAAGTTTATTTTTAACCAAACCGATGAATTTTCATCCAACTTATCAGTTTAAAAAATTAATTTTTAAGAAAAAAAAATATATTTTCAACTTTCAGCGAAGGAATTAAATTTTCAACCAAGCAGTTTAATTTTCAACCAAGAAGATTCATTTTCTGGAGAAAAAAGAATTTGTAATAAAACACATCAATTTTCAAACTAATATCTGAATTTTTTAACTAAAAAAAAGTTTAAAAAATTAATTTTTAAGAAAAAAAAAATTATTTTCAACATTTAGCGAAGGAATTAAATTTTCAACTGAGCAGTTTAATTTTCTTGAAAAAAAAGAATTTTTAATGAAACACATCAATTTTCAACCTAATATCTGAATTTGTGAAATAAAAAAAGTGTAAAAAATTAATTTAAAAAAAAATTATTTTCAACTAAGCAGTTTAATTTTTAACCAAAAAGATTAATTTTTTCGAAAAAAAAAAAATTTTTTAATAAAATACATCAATTTTCAACCTACTATCTGAATTTTTTAAATAAAAAAAAGTAAATTTGCAACTAAAAATTGAATAGCTAAATTTTCATTTAAAAAAAACTTAATTTTCAATTAAAAAAAAAGAATTTGCAACAAAGAATTTTCTACCCGAAAATATGAATTTTCAACAAACAAAGTTTATTTTTAACCAAACGGATGAATTTTCACTCAATTTATCAGTTTAAAAAATGCATTCTTAACAAAACAAAAATTATTTTCAACTTTCAGCGAAGGAATTAAATTTTCAACCAAGTAGTTTAATTTTCAACCAAGAAGATTAATTTTCTTGAAAAAGAAAAGAATTTGTAATAAAACACATCAATTTTCAACCTAATATCTGCATTTTTTAACTGAAAAAAGTTTAAAAAATTAATTTTTAACAAACAAAAAAATTAGTTTCAACTTTTAGCGAAGGAATTAAATTTTTAACTGCGCAGTTTAATTTTCTTTAAAAAGAAGAATTTTTAATAAAACACATCAATTTTCAACCTAATATCTGAATTTTTTAACTAAAACAAGTAAATTCGCAACTAAAAATTGAATCGCTAAATTTTCGTTTAAAAAACTTAATTTTCAATTAAAAAAAAAAGAATTTGCAACAAAGATTTTTTACTCGAAAATATGAATTTTCAACAAAAAAGTTTTTTTTTAACCAAACCGATGAATTTTCAACCAACTTTTCATTCAAAAAAATTAATTTTTAACAACAAAATTATTTTCAACATTCAGCCAAAAAATTTAATTTTCAATCTAAAAAGATAATTTTTAACTAAAAATGTAAAATTTGATATTTCATTCAGAAAAGATTTTAATTTTCAATTAAAAACAGTTCAATTAAACCAAAAAATCCAAAAGGATTAATTTTCTAAAAATACGAATTTTTAACAAAAGACATGAATTTTCAACCAACTGGTTCAATTTTCAACCAAAAAAGATAAATTTTCAACCAAAAATGGAATAGTTCAATTTTCAGTTGAAAAAATTAATTCTCAACAAAAAACACGAATTTTCAACAAAATAGTTAAATTTTCAATTTGAAGAAATGAATTTTTAAATAGAATGATGAATCTTCAGATAAGAAAAAAATGAATTTTGAACAACTAAGTTCAACTTTCAACCAATTGGTTGAATTTTCAACCAAAAAAAAAAAAAGAATTTTTAACCAAGAAGATTAATTTTCAAACTAAAGAAAGATCAATTTTTAACTAAAAATGGAATATTTGAATTTTCATTTTACAAACTTAAGTTTCAATAAAAAATTTTTTTTTCTACAAAGCAGTTGAATTTTCAACCCGAAAATATGAGCTTTCATCAAAAAAATTCATTCTCAACCAAACTGTTGAATTTTCACCCAACTTTTCAGTTTAAAAAATTAATTTGTAACCAAAAAAAAATTATTTTCAACTTTTAGTCAAGAAATTTATTTTTCAGCCAAGAGGATTAATTTTCTAAAAATGATGAATATTCAAAAACAAAAAAAAACGAATTTTCAACAAGGAATTAATTTCTATCTAAAATGATGAATGTTCAACTAAAAAAAAAGAATTTTTAACAATATAATTAAACTTTCTACCAAAAAAGTTGCATTTCAAACTCAAATTTTTTCAAAAATCAATTTTAAACGAAACAGATGAATTTTTAACTTAAATTATGAATCATGAACCAAAATAATAACTTTTTATCAAAAGAGTTCAAATTTCCACCTACCCTAGTTAAATTAAAATGATTTTATTAATACAAAAAATTAATTTTAAGCATAATAATTAAATTTTGAACAAAAAAGATTAATTTTCTACCAAAAAGAATGAACATAAAACATAAAAAAGATACATTTTTAACCAAATAGTTGAATTTGCTACTAAAAAAATCAATTTTCAACCAAAAATGGAATAGTTAAATTTTCAAATCCCAAAATTAATTTCCAACTATAAAAAAATCAAATGAAATTTTTTTTGAATGAAGTCTTCAAGTATAATCATAAATTTCCAACTAAAAAATAAATTTGTAACAAAGTAGTTAAAACTGAGTGGTAAAATTTTATGTAAAAAAAGATGAATTTTCAACCAAAAATATTAATTTTCAGCCAAAAAAGTTTAATTTCAAACTAAAATCAAATAAAAAAAATAATTTTAAATAAAATTGCTTCATTTTTAACCAAAAAGATTAATTTTCAACTGAAATGATACACATTAAGAAAAAAAATTAATGTTTAATAAAGCATTTTAACATTCAACCAAGTAGTTTAATTAAAACAAAAATTAATTTTCCGCCAAGATGATTAATTAACCAAATTAATTTCCAACTATAAAAAAACGAACTAAAATTTTTAAATTCATCATGAATCTTCAACCAAAAAAAAAAATGAATTTTCAACAAAGTTGTTCAACCAAGTAGTACAATTTTCAATACAAAAATGTATTCTCAACAAAAAATTTAAAAGTTTATATTTCAACTGAAGAAGATTTCAATTTTAAATCAAACAAATTTCATATGATGAATTTTTAACTAAAATAATAAATCATTACCCAACAAATTAATGTTTACTAAATTAGTTCGACTTTAAACCAAGTATGTAGTTTAATTTTCAATTTAAAAAAATTAATTCTCAACAAAAAATGTAATAATTGTTATTTCAGCTTAAAAATATTTTTATTTCGAATCAAAAACACTCAAATTCAATAAAAAATATTAATTTTGAAGCAAGAAGATTTATTTCCTACCGATAAAGACAAATTGATTGTATCAGTAACGTCCACTGACCGAATCAGTAATTTCGAATGATCTGAACAAAGTAATTTCGAATGGCGTAATCAGTAATTTTCACTAATTAAATCAGTAATGATTGATCTAATCCATAACTTTCAATGCGTTAGTCAGTCATTTATGGTTAATTTAAATCATTTAATACAGTGTAGAAATCCAATTAGAAATTTTGAATTAGAAATAATTTTACTGTTTTATTATAGTAGAAAAATCAGGCACTTCCATTGACTGAAAATCAGTCACTTCCATTGACTGATTCAGCCAGCATTATTATCTGATTACAATCTAAATTTAAATCAGTCGAAATTTGACTGATTAAATTATTCAAGCATGCTTTGACTGAAAATCAGCCATTTTTACTGATGAAACAGTCGTTTAAACGTATTTTATTATTATTATTATAATAAAATCTGTTTAAACAGAAGTCAGTAATATTTATGTAAAAATTCAAACAATTTCAAAATTTATCCTTCGTTTCGGACAAATAATGTTAATCGAAATTTGGTGAATAAATAAAACTAACTTTCAATGAAAATCTTTATAATCACGATTTCTTCTAATTTTTTACAATCTAAATTTAAATCAGTCTAAACTTGACTCATTAAATTATTCAAGCATGCTTTGACTGAAAATGAGCCATTTCTACTGACGAAACAGTCGTTTAAACAGATTTTATTATTATTATAAAAATTAAAAATGAATTTTATTATTATTATTATAAAATCTGTTTAAACAGAAGTCAGTAGAAATGGCTGATTTTCAGTCAAAGCATGCTTGAATAATTTAATCAGTCAAATTTAGACTGTCTGAATTTGACTGATTAAATTATTCAAGCATGCTCTGACTGAAAAGAAGCAATTTCTACTGACGAAACAGTCGTTTAAACAGATTTTATTATTATTATTATTATGAAATCTGTTTAAACAGAAGTCAGTAGAAATGACTGATTTTGAGTCAAAGCATGCTTGAATAATTTAATCAGTCAAATTTAGACAGATAGGACAGTCTAAATTTGACTGATTAAATTATTCAAGCATGCTTTGACTGAAAATCAG
>CAKNYM010032095.1:0-35154 GCA_932195095.1 Andricus curvator
CTACTAATGGAGAGCGGAAAAAGATCCTAAAATATTTGAAAATCCTTGAAATTCCCTGAAGCGTTATTATTTTCTTCAAATAGGCTCTTTGGATTTGAAAAAGAGTTATATATAGATCTAGATGAAATTTGCTCCTGGTTGAAGTATTAAAATAGTTATAATAATTAAACTGCAATATTATAAGTTTTAGGGAGAATTTAAGATGCATTTAGGAGTCTTTGAAAAAGACGCGTCAATGTAGTAATATAATTTTTAATCCCTGGCAATTTGCGAAAAGCTTTAAAATGTGAGGATTTCTTGAAAAAATTTTGAAATTCCTTCGAAACCATCAAAATCAATTGAAAATTCCTACTAATGGAGAGCGGAAAAAGATCCTAAAATATTTGAAAATCCTTGAAATTCCTCAAAATGTCTTGAAAGATTTACCCCCCCCCCCCCAACCTCACTTCTATCATTACATGAAGAAAAATTTTACTTCAGCAGAAATTAATATAAATTGGTATAAAATGAAGAAAAACTCATCTTTTTAAAGTAGGTGGTAGGTTGCTCCATTTTCAGTCAATTTCGAAGATACAAAATACACTTTGTTTACGCGGTTATAAAATCTTGTATGAATATTTATATATACAGAAACAAAGTTTATTGAAAAATAATGAAACTGCAAAATTTTATATTTTGTTCTTTCCCTATTTCGAAAAGTCGACTCGCTACATGAGACACTGAAGTTAGACTGTGTTTTTTTTGGTCGGTTTGGACAAAGAGGAGCATCTTGAGAGTCAAGTTACAAGTGCGCGCCTCACTTTCGAGGAAAAATTGAGTGTTTTGAAATGTTTGTAGATACTTTCGGAAACCATTGAAATCAATTGAAAATTACTACGAATAGAGGGTGGAAAAAATCTTAAAATATTTGAAAATCTTTTAGATTTCCTCAAGCGTTATTATTTTCTTCAAATAGGCCCTTTAGGTTTGAAAAAGAGTTATATATAGACATATATTTAAATTTCTCCCACTTGAAATATTAAGATAGTTATAATAGTTGAACTGCAATATTATAAGTTTTAGGGAGAATTTAAGATGTATTTAGGAGTCTTTGAAAAAGACGCGTCAATGCAATAATATAATTTTTAATCCCTGGCAATTTGCGAAAAGCTTTAGAATGTGAGGATTTCTTGAAAATTTTGAAATTCCTTCGAAACCATCAAAATCAATTGAAAATTCCTACTAATGGAGAGCGGAAAAAGATCCTAAAATATTTGAAAATCCTTTGAATATAATTATTTTATTTGGGAATGAACTTCAATAAAATACCATTAAATTAATTTATACTTCAATAACTTTTATTTGTATACGGCTTCACATGAATACCTTCTGACCATGCAGAATAAATAATTGTGCAACTCTGAACATCTTCATATAATTGTGGGAAAACCTCTAAGATGTTGGCGCGTATAATTTTTCATAGAAATACATAGTAAATGATCCCGGCTTGATAAGAGCCCAGACGTCAATCCATTTTGAGCGCGCATAGCACTCGTACGGGTGACCATCTGCGACGTATGACCGGGTTTGTGTATTCGCTGCGTTTTAACTATGTCATCTCGAGCGGGAGGTTTGACGCCGAGGACGACTGCATGGATTCGATGTGTAGGGTCGAATGTCCTTCTTCAAACTCGACTGTCCAAAAGTCGGCTGAACTCAGGAGATGGGTTTCTTCAGTTTCCCTTTCCTCTGGCCAAATGTCCAGGCAAATGCGAGTACTTCTAATAAAATCGCATGCAGCCACGGATTATCAGTGGTTGTGATTAAATTCATAAAGTGGTTTTAAGCCCACCTTAGAAAAATAACAATTTTCACATGCCCATACACAGTGAAGTGGAGTCATCTGGCGGTATACGTACTCATCCTAAATGACTTAAATGATGCTTCAGCAACGAGGATGACCCGTTTATAGACCTCTGTTTCACCAGGGTTTTGAAAATAAAACGGCACAGTACAATAGGTAATAATAATACCAGTTACGTGTTCGACTGAGTGCTAAATCACAGTAAAATATACGGAAAAATATATTCAAAGAGAAAATATATTCCAGAAAATCTTAATGAAGCAAAATTTCAATTGAATAGATTAATAAATTTCTGGACAAAATTTAAAAAAAAAAGAAAAAAGACTGAAATTAATTAAAATCAAAGTTTACACCATTATAAAACTTGTATGCTTTTTAAATTCGTATTAAATACATAGTGCATATATTTTCTTATGAAAATGAATTTGTTTTAAATGTTCAAATGGTTTCGAATTTAATAGTATGGTTCAGATAGAAAAGTTTTATTTATTATTAAAAAAGTTATAGCTGCATGTATGTTTGTATGTAAGCTAAAAAATAGTCAAACTCTGAATTTGTTTACGAAAATTATTTGAATAATTAATCATTATTGTAAATTTGCAAATTATCATAAAAAAAGTTATTGGAAATACATTCTTTGTTGATTCCGTAAACCAATTGAACCCATTCTTCGAAAAATGGCCAAACTCTTAATTTGGTCATGAAAATGGTTTAAATAATTAATCTTGGAAATTTGAAAAGCATAATAGAAATAAATCATCTGAAAGATATTCTTAGTTAATTAAGTAAAAAATTTACCCTATTCGTTGAAAAATAGCCAAATTCTGATTTTTTTTATAAAAGTTGTTTAAATAATTAATCATTTTTGTAAATTTACAAAACAACATAGAAAAGAGTCATCGGAAAGACAATCTTAGTTGACTCCGTAAACAAATTATGCCTATTCCTTGAAAAATACTCAAACTCTGAATATGTTTATGAAAAATACTTAGATAACTAATAATTATATACTTTCTTGCTTCCGTAAACAAATTTAGCCTATTCCTTTGAAAATACCCAACTCTGAATATCTTTATGAAAATTGTTTACAGGAATAATAATTATTATTTTGCAAAGTTTCCTACGAAATAGTAATCGAAAATACATTATTAGTTGACTCCGTAAACAAATTGAGCCTATTGGTTTAAAAATAGCTAAACTCTCAATTCGTTTATAAAAATTGTTAAAATCATTAATAATAATTGGGAGTTTAGAAAGGATCACAGACAAAGTCAGCGGGAAGATATTCTAAGTTAATTCTGTAAAAAATGTAGCCTATTCGTTGACAAATAACTCACCTCTGAATTTGTTCAGGGAAATTGTTTAAATAATTAATAATTCTTGTAAATAAACAAAGCAACATAGAGATGAGTCATCGGAAAGACATTGTTAGTTGACTCCGTAAAAAAATTGTGCCTATTTCTTGAAAAACAGCGAAACTCTGAATATGTTTATGAATATTGTTAAAATAATTAATAATTCTTGAAAATTTGCAAAGCATCATACAAAAAAGTCATCGGAATGATATTCACAGTTAATTCTGTAAAAAAATTTAGCATATTTGTTAAAAAATAGCCAAACTCTAAATTTTTAAATGAAAATTGTTTAAATTATTATTAACTCTTATAAATTTGCAAAGCAACATAGAAAAGTCATCAGAAAGACTGTTCATAGGACCATAGAAAAAAGTAATCGGAAAGATATTCTTGGTTAATTCTATGGGGACGGCGACTGACACTTGTGGCCGTTAGGGTCGCTAGTGCGCGTGGAGATACACGAGATGCCGGTTCCAACAGTGGTAACGTCTGCTATTCGCATTATATTAGTCCTTCCTAACGCAGCGTTGAGGTGTTAGCTTAAAGCACTATTTTCGAAATGACAGGTGTGCATGTGGCAATTGGGTATAAAAATAAAGAAGCAAATCGCTTTCCAAATAACAAAAAACGAAGGAAACTGTAGATAATGCCTTGTGCCTGAGTACAAGGTATATCTCCACTCACCGTGCTGCCCTCTAAGCTGAGCTTGACAAATCGCCGTCCCCATAACAAAAATTTAGCCTATTCGTTGAAAATAACCAAAATCTGAATTTATAAAGCAATATAGAAAAAGAGTTTTCGGAAATACATTTTTAGTTAACTCCGTAAACAAATTGTGCCTATTCCTTGAAAAATAGCCAAGCTCAGGATGTGTTGATAACCATTGTTTAAATAACTAATAATTATTGTAGATTTTCGAAGTATCATCGATTAATTTATTTATTTATTTAGCATAAGTCCCTAGGGCTAAATAGCACTCTAGGAACAGGAGATACGGCTACTATTACTAAAAATACAGTCACTGGTCGAAGAATAATAATCATAATCATACGTGCGAGAGTGAAAGTGCTAGCTAATTGTATGAGATTGAAGAGGATAAACATTTAATTAGAATGCAGAGTTACAACAAAGTATTATATATCTTCTCGCCAATCTATGAACCGAAGGGTGTAATTGAGTTGTATAAATTAAAATATGAGTGTAGGTGTTACATGTGTTTGAGGTATTGAGGCACTTACTTAGTAGATAAAAGAGTTACCAATGAGTGATTTCTAGAGTAGGATCGTCAATATTAATCAGAAATAGGAAGGCGCTTCCCTAATTGATACAGGCAGTTTGTTCCAGAGTCGAGCACCACTAACTCTGAAAGACCGTTGTAATTTACACGTTCGGTGCTTTGGAACTAACATTACCTTTTTTCTTTCTCGAAGTTTGGAATGGACAGGCAGATTTTTGTTAAAAAAATTCAAATAAATTGAAGAGATATTGCGGGGTTTCGGTGTGAAAGAGATTGTATAATAAATTACCCATAAAATACTGTCTTCTCTTAGCTACATTCAGAAGCCCTGCTTGCTTTCGATAGGTTGTTAGGTGTACATATTTAGGTAAATCATAGATGAAACGAATACAGACATTAAGTGCTCTTTCAAGTTTAGAATAAGTTGATCTAATATGTCATCATTTACTATGCAACCAAAATCAAAGTGTGGCAGAATCAAGCTCTTAATCAGAAGTATACGAATGAAAACCGGCAAGGACTCTTTGTTTCTTCTAAGTTGGTGCAGAATTCTGAATGTTTTTCTCGAGATGTCGATTACCTGCTCTTTCCAGGATAGGGTTCTATTCAGTATGTATCCAAGATCTCTTACAACCTTAACAAAATCTATAATCCCCCCACCGATCAGTAGCGGCGAGAGAGTCATTATCACTTCAGAGGAAGGGAAAGAAGATGGCCCAATCACAATTGCTTTCGTTTTAGCAGGATTGAGTGAAAGCCGATTAGTACTTGTCCAATGCCCCACCCTATCGATATCTTCCTGTACGAGGGTAAGGAGATTTCTTAAGGAGGCAACAGGACCCGAATGATAAAGTTTGAAGTCATCAGCATACTTGTGGTACTTACAATGTTTCAACTCTCTACCCAGATCCGAGGTATACAGGTTAAAAAGGAGAGGACCAAGTATAGAGCCCTGAGGAACTCCACATCCTACCTCCATCCAGTCAGACTGCTCGCCTCTACTATTTTTTACTCGCTGAAACCGACTATTCAAGTACGATTCAAACCACCTAATTGCCATGTCTGACAATCTAAAGGACTTTAACTTAAGCAGGAGGAGTTTGTGGTTCACAGAGTCAAATGCCTTAGAAAAGTCGAACAACACAACAATCGTGATCTCTTTATTGTCTAATGTCATTTTATAATCATTGATAACTTTAAGAGTTGCTGTTTGGGTACTGTGCTTTGTCCGGAAGCCGGATTGCATTGGATCAATTAAGTTTTGGGAATCCAGATATTTAGATAATTGACTGTGAACTATTTTTTCAAATGGTTTAGATAATGCGCATAGTATGGAAATAGGGCAAAAATCTTTCGGGCATGTAGAGGAACTAATTTTTGGAATTGGGCGAATGATGGCCCTTTTCCAAATATCTGGGAATATCCCAACTTGCAAGGATGCATTGTATATTTATAAGAGAATCGGAAAAATTATCGGGAGGGCGAGTTTAACCATTTTAATTGATATACCATCGGAGCCTATGGCGTTTGATTTAATTTCCATAATTTTTTCTAGCAGCACATCTGGGGTAATATCTAAGAAAAATAAATTGTTGTCATTAAAAGTGGATAGAGGCAGACTCAGAATTGGCTGAGCTAAAGAACTAGAGGTAGGAGTAACTGTAAATGTGTTTAATAAATCATTTGGAGACAAGTTACTATCAGGGCATTCAAATTTAGGAGGTATGATGTATAATCGTCTCAGAAGATGCCAAATGTTTTCATTTTTGTTTTTATTCTTAATTGCATTGTAGTTGTATCTATTAAACAAGTCTCTAATTTTAGTTTGAACTAAATTGCTGATTTTGCGACATTCAGCTTGTTTAATGCTGTTTTTGGTTCATTTGGCCAGTCTACGCCTATTATCACGCTCCTTCATAAGATGTTTTATTTCAGGGGTAATCCAAGGTGCAGGTTTCTTATACTTGTGAGGAGTATGCATAGGCGCAAATAGGTCAAAGGCCGATATGAGATAAGCAGACAGCTTCTCAAATTTCGTATTGAGATATTCAGCTCGTAATAAACCGTCCCAGTCATAGGTTATGAGGTGCTCCTGAAATTTAGTTTCGTCAATAGAGCCTAAGTTACGCGTGTGTGTTTGCATGTGACAAGTGAATTCAGGACATGAGATTTTGTAATTAATCTTTATAAGGTTATGATTAGACAGGAACGGTATAGGATGCTGTGAATATGAATCAAGCTTTTCCAGCTCGTCAACAATCATTAAATCGATACGTGTGCTGGTACGATCAGTATGGTGTGTAGAATTATGGGGGACAATCGAGAGTCCAGAAGATTGTATCAAGGCTGTAAGGTTGTTTGTGTGGTTACTACTTGCATTCAAATTTGTATTAAAATCACCGGCAACAATAATATTATTGAAATTTGGAACGTGCATTCTAATCTCCTATTCAAATTCAGTGCCATAGGATGCATTGGGCGGTTTATACACAACACCAACTAATATTCCGTTCTTACCAGTACCAACCTCCACCAGAAGAAACTCTAATGTAGGATAGTTCGCCTTTGGGCTCACCCCCCTAATGATACCTCCAAGACTTTCATGCACATAGAGACAGACCCCCCCCCCCCCCTCTTTCATCCCTATCCCGGCGAAAGAGCACGTAATTATCAAGGGCCACCATACTGGAAGGATGATTAGGAGTTAACCAAGTTTCAGAAACCGCGATTAAGTGATAAGAGCAAGCCTGAAAAAAGTGTTTAAATTCCTGAAAATGAGCCAAGAGAGATTGGGCATTCACGTGACATATACTTAAGGAAGCCATCGAGAAAGTTTATAGGTACAATTCATGTTAAGACAGGTAAAGCAAGTTAAAATGTATATATCCCGAGTAATAAGCCACACCAAACCAAACCTCGCCAATATAAGAGAGGTTAACAAATAATTACTGTATGATCTAGCATAAGAATTGTAACAATAGTAAGCAATATGTATACAATAGACGACAAGCATGTTACCAGAGGAAAAAATAGAAATCAAAATGTAACATAGTAAAGCCATGCTGACGGTATCGCTAAACCATACTGAATGGAGAATATTATATCTACGTATAGGTTTTTCTGATAAAATGCGCGACAGTTGGTAAAGTTTAAATGTAGGGCTGCACAGGTGAGAGCCACTCATAAATGTATAAAATTGATACAAGTCAATAACACACATACAAACCTCATTATATAAAATGACAGCAAGTTCAAAATTAATAATGATAATCTCAGCGGATAAACTATAAGGTATATAATAATAATAATAAAAAGGATATAGAAGCGAGCCACCAGTCCACTTCCTGAATGTGCAGAAGAAATTCAGTAGTTGCTAACGAAGGAGGTCGATATCACGTGGATGGGAAAGCAGATTCCTTGGTGCCCCCTCTTCTTTCCG
The DNA here is from genome assembly GCA_932195095.1 of Andricus curvator. Classification (NCBI taxonomy): domain Eukaryota; kingdom Metazoa; phylum Arthropoda; class Insecta; order Hymenoptera; family Cynipidae; genus Andricus; species Andricus curvator. Next base: position 7,875 of record CAKNYM010032095.1, read on the forward strand.
GCAATAAATTTTGCCATCCGCAATCCATAAAAATTGTATCTTTTTAGCTCGCCTAAGTTCCAGCGCCGCACTGTAAATTTGCCTGTAGAATTTAGACAAGGATTCTCTAATGTAGAGAGGGTGATGCAGCTCCCCTCCAAGATCTTTGGTGGATAAGCCCCTCTTCTTTTTGCTGTTTCTAATTATGTTAGCGCAGATAATCTGCTGCGTCAATTTGGTCACAATAATGGCAGGTAGCTGGGAGCGGGAAGGATCCGCAGGACGGATTCTGTAAATAGAGACAAGGTCATCTTTGTTGCATGACACCCCAAGAACGGTAGCTATCATTGCAGAAGGTGGAAGACAGATCTTCAGACTGTTCATACGGCAGTCCGTGCAATTCCAGAGTGCAATTTAGCGCCCCTTGCTCTAAATTGTTGCATTTTTGGTGCAGTGCCGAAACTTGTTTAACAAGCATGTCATTCTCAGAATTGAGTTTTCGCGTAGTTGCTTGGAGTTCGGAGATATCAGTGACGTTTGATGCAGTAGTTTCCTCGACTTTGGAAATGCGAGATGCATTCTCCGCAATGATGTTAACCAGACTTTTAAAAGCATCTATCTGCTTACCTTGAAAAGATTCCCACATGTTGGAAATCCGCTGAAATCCTGCCTCCTGCGCCTTCGACACTGCGTTCATAATAGCATTTTCGACCCCAGGCCCAAAGAGACTAAAGCCGTCCCTGGGTTTGCTACGTCATCATCAGCTGTTTCTGATGACAAAGAAATGTGACCCCGCTGTTTGACCTTATTAGAATTTGAGGAGCAATCAGAGCAATACCACTGCTTCTGTTTTTTTAAATCTTATCTAGATCCTTAATAGGGATATTAAGACATTTAAAATGAGCCATTGTGCCACATTTGCCACAAGCAAGCGAGTCCAAATTCCCTCTCGTGACCGTTTCACCACAACTCGCACATACCGCAATGTTGCCAAACACACCGAGTTTTTAGAGTTTTCTGACAGAAACTGCCCGCACAATAAACAAATTCGTATTGCTAAGATTCAATGCTATGATATAGACTCTATGTAACAACGCACAACGATCCGATGCCAAAGTATTTAGACAATAATTACGGAGCGACACATGGCACGTCCAAACTCACCGGCCAGGACCATCAATCATACATAGGAAAGAGTTATTTGAAAAAAATTTTTGATTGATTCCGTAAACAAATTGAACCTATTCGTTGAAAAATGGTCAAACTCTCAATTTGTTTATCCAACATTATTTAAATAATAATTAGTTCTTGGAGAATTGCAGAGCATTATAGAAAAAAAGTCACCGGCAAGATATTCTTACCTAATTCTGGAAAAAACTGAGCCTCTTCGTTGAAAAATAGCCATACTCTTAATTTGTTAATCGGAATTATTTAAATAATTAATAATGCTTATAAATTTATAAAGCAACATAGAAAAGAGTCATCGGAAAGATATTCTTAGTTGACTCTGTAAACGAATTGTGCCTATTCCTTGAAAAATACCCAAACTCTGAATTTGTTCATGAAAATTATAAGAATAATTAATTATTGTAAATTTGCGAAGTATCGTAGGAAAAAGTTATTGGAAATACATTCATTGTTGATTCCATAGAAAAATTGAGCCTACACTTCGAAAAATGGCCAAATTCTTAATTTGCTCATGAAAATTGTTTAAATAATTAAGAAACCTTGGAAATTTCTAAGCATAATAGAAATAAGTCATCGGAAAGACATTCTTAGTTGACTCCCTAAACAAATTGTGCCTATTCCTTGAAAAATAGCCAAACCCTGATTATGTTTATAAAATTTGTTTATATAATTAATAATTATTGTACATTTCCAAAGTACCATAGAAAAGAGTTATTGGAAATACATTCTTGGTGATTCCTTAAACAAATTGAGCCCGTTCGTTGAAAAATGGCCAAACTCTTAATTTGTTGAAATAATGAATAATTATTGTAAATTTGCAAAGCATCATAGAAAAAAAGTCATCAAAATGATATTTTTAGTTAATTCTGCAAAAAAAAATTGAGTCTATTCGTTGAAAAATAGTCAAACTCTGAATTTTGTATGAAAATTGTTTAAATTATTATTAATTATTGTAAATTTACAAAGCAACATAGAAAAGAGTCATCGGAAAGATATTCTTAGTTGACTCCGTAAACAAGTTGTGCCTATTCCTTGAAAAATAGCCAAACTCCGAATATGTTTATGAAAATTGTTGAAATAATTAATAATTATTGTATATTTGCAAAGCATCGTGGGTGTGGTGAGCCCACGCTTGTAGTTATTTACTACAAGTTATCAACCTAGAAACACTACCCGAATCGGGTAGTGTCACGCCTACCCCGAAAGGGAAATGGCTTAATGGTATACATCGTAGAAAATAGTTATTGGAAAAATCACTCTTTCTTGATACCCTGAACTAATTGATCCTATTCGTTGAAAAAAGGCCAGGCTCTTAATTTGTTTATCAAAATTGTTTAAATAATTAATAATTCTTGGAAAGCAAAGCATCATACAAAAGAGTCATTGGAAAGATATTCTTAGTTAATTCTGTAAAAAAATGGAGCCTATTCGTTGAAAAATAACCAAAAGCCTAATCGCTGAAAAATAGCCTAAAGTCTATTCGTTTAAAAATGGCAAAGCTCTGAATTTGTTCATGAAATTTGTTTAAATAATCAATAATTATTAAATTTGCAAAATATCATAGGAAAGAGACATCGAAAAGTTAAAAATAGACAAATTCTGAATTTATTTATGAAAATTGTTTAAATAATAATTAATTATTGGGATCTTACCAAGAATCATAGAAAAAAGTCATCGGAAAGATATTCTTAGTTGACTCCGTTTTCTCTAAACATAAATGAGTCAAGGATGAACACATTTTTAAAATTGTTTAAACTTCTTTAAATTCCAAAAATAATTCTAATTTTGATGTTTACTAAAAAAAATAGCATAGGATGAAATCCTATTTTTAATTGTTCAAGTTTGCAATAATAGTTACAATTAGAAGGACGTCATACACGGTGAGTCTCAACCAAGTTCAAACTAAAAGTCTAGTTACTCAATGGTACTTTGCGGAATACATGTCTGTGATGGTATACAGATGATTTAAGCACAAAAATAAAATAATCCTTAGAGGGCTTTTTAAAAAATTGAAAATTTTTTTTCTACATTTTTTATTTATGTTACATGTAAGTTACTTTGCATTAAAAATGGAGTAAAACAGTCTAATGGAATGTGTTTGTAAAATGATTAGGTTCAGTTTTATGACAGGCATATAATTTTGTGCTTAAATTATCCGTATGCCATCACAGACATGTATTGCGCACAGTACCATTGAGTAACTAGACTTTTAGGTTGAACTTGGTTGAGACTCACCGTGTATATTCTTTGAAAATGTAACTGAAAGATAAATTAAATAAAATTATACACGTTCATAATTTTGTATTGTTAGTTAAAATTAGAAGAATGTAACTGTCTTTGAAAATGAAAGTAAAATAAAATAAATTTCTAAATGTTCATAATTTGTATTGTTTATTATTCTAATAAAAAAGTGAGGCTATATAATTTTGAAAAGAAACATTATGAAATAAGCGAAAATATGAATTAAAATTATAATTTTTCTTTAAAAATAGTTAGCCCATGATGAAATCATATTTTCACTTGCTTGAGATTTCAAAAATAGACCGAATCCATTTCAAATCAGGCAGGTTCTACACTTCAAGTCGCAGAATCTCTCGGGGGGAAAATATGTTGTTTTTTAGAGGAAATTAAGCAATACGTATTTTTGTGATTTGTGAAAAAAATTTTTTTTACCAAGTTACGCGTATTTGAATTATTTTGCTTTATTTTTCAAAAAATTCCCAATTTTTTCTTTAAACTTATATAACTTTTGACCTAATTGAGATATTTAAGATTTCTTTTCACAATCTGGTAGAGTTTATCACCTTCTTTTGAAATCCGTGAGAAAATTAAGAAAATGTAAAAATGGTCAAAATGGCGGCGGTTTTTCTGAAAATATTAAAAGTCGATTTTCTCAAAAAACCCACACTTATATTTTTTGCCAATTTTTTTTTTTTTAATTTGTACTATCATAAGGAAAATACCTTGTGAGTTTTATGTGGGCTAAATAACTTTTGTGGCCAGGAGAATTTTTTTTCGTGAAATCGAATTTTCGCATTTTTCTTGCAAACTATAACAGATACGAACAAATGTGAAGAAAATAATTGGCACAGTTAGAAAAGTTCTACAAAAAGTTTCTTTACTCATTTATGATATCTTGTACCATTTCCGAGAAAAATAAAAAAATTCAATATTTCTTTCGGAAACTACAGTTGCAGCAGAGTAGCCTATTATTTTATCTGTAAAAATCTGTTATTAACTATATTATAAATTGCTTTTCTGTACACAGTTTCAAAATTAGGACACTCTTGTCGTTTGGCATTCAAATTTATTCTTCGAGTTTTACCTATTATTGCGAATCTAAATTTTCATAAAGACATTAAACTATCACAGAATGATAGAAAACAATAAAGAAATTTTTGAATTTCAATTGTTCATTTATATATAAAATTTGAAAAACAAGTTGAAGGACTAGAAACATATGGGCAATTTCTGTGAAAGGGGGCAAACCCCACCTTTTTTTATTTATTTTTTTAATATTTTTACAAATTTTTATTTATATAAAAAAGATATTCTACAAGTTTTATGCGGGCTAAAATTGTTTTGTGGTCAAGAGAATTTTTTTCTTTATGAAAACTGAATTTTTTTATTTTTCTCGGAAATGGTACAAGATATCATAAATGAGTAAAGAAACTTTTTGTAGAATTTTTCTAACTGTGCCAATTATTTTCTTCACATTTTTTCGTATCTGTTATTGTTTGCAAGAAAAATGCGAAAATTCGATTTCATGAAAAAAAATTCTCCTGGCCACAAAAGTGACTTAGTCCACATAAAACTCACAAGGTATTTTCCTTATGATAGCACATATTTAAAAAAAAATTGGCAAAAAATATAAGTCTGGGTTTTTTGAGAAAATCGACTTTTAATATTTTCAGAAAAACCGCAGCCATTTTGGCCATTTTTATATTTTCTTAATTTTCTCATGGATTTCAAAAGAAGGCGATAAACTCTACCAGCTTGTGAAAAGTAATCTTAAATCTCTCAATTAGGTCAACAGTTATATAAATTTAAAGAAAAAATTGGGACTTTTTTGAAAAACAAAGCAAAAAATTCAAATAGGCGTAACTTGGTAAAAAAAAAATGTTTCTCCCTAATAACTTTCACTTCTCTACCCGGAGGTTGGTAGTAGTTACATCGCAAGGCAAACGCACGCTCGACGTGGCACGGCGCGATGCGGAATGGGTTGAGTCTGGAATCACCAAATTTAAGTTACACTGAGTGGAGGCGCATCCACAAAACTCGTCGCGATCCCACTCTGGCAACCACCGCAAGGGTAGAGACAGAAGGTGGCGAACGTTTAGGATTAAAAATCATGAGTTTCATGAAAAAATTAATAAAAAAATATTCATGTTGAACAATTTTAATTATTACTAGAACATTTTGCGCGTCTGTCGGATCTCGCGTTTCGAGCTCGGATATTTACTCTTTGCACTTGGAATGCTTGAATGAAACTTTATCAAGAACATCTCATTTAGATCCCAGTATTTGTATGCATCTTTATAATCTGCATTGTCTATGTAATTAAGTGTGTATAGTTAAAGATTAAATCGCTTAAAGCTCTGTAGGCTTTGAGGTACACATTCTCATCGTGACACTCGCGCTACGCGCTCGATTTCTAATACTTTCTCAATCATAAATGATAAGAATGTAATAAATTATAACAAATTTGTATCTCTTTTTTGGGTGAACAACTTTTGTCTAACAATTTTTTTTTCGTACCTTTTGTCGCTTTTTCACAAATTTCTCATTTTTATTTTTAATGTTATTTTTTACGATTAAAATCAAAACTACGCGCCCTATCAAAAAGTGAGTTATAAAAAATTTGTAGATGTGTTTTAGATGCACAATTCTTGTTCACTAATTTTTTTCGTAGCTTATGCCGTCTTTTCAAAAATTTAATTTTTTTCAATTTTCAATGATATTTTTCACGATTAAAACAAAAACTACGCGTCTTATCAAACATTGATTAATAACAAATTTGTATCTCTTTTTTGTGTGAACAACTTTTCTCTATTTATTTTTTTCGTATCTTGTGTCGTTTATCCAAAAATTTAATTTTTAATATTGTTTTTAACGAATAGAACAAAAACTACGCGTCCTATCAAAAAGTGATTAATAACAAATTTGTAGATCTTTTTTAGGAGCATAATTTTTGCCTATTCATCTTTTTCGTATCTTGCATAGTGTGGCCACAAAATGTAATTTTTGATTTTTCATTATTTTTTGTGCGATCAAAATTTGAATTTTCGATTTTTCCAAAAAAATCCAAAGAGCTGTTACGATAATCTTGTAGGGCTTCCCAAGATTCAAAGTTTTCTTCTCTTGACTTTTTTCATATCGTGCGTTGTTTGGCTTAACATTTTCATTTTCGATTGATTTTTAAAATTTTGTAAATGCAATAACTCTGATATTTTTTTTTTATAAAAAAAATCATTCGAATATCTTGTTCGGCTTTCTAAGTACTAAGAATTGCCGTACATACAATTTTTAAATCTTGAAAAAACTGGTCTCAACAATTTTGAAAATGCTCTAACTTCTTGAATTTCTATCCAAAATGGCTGGTTAACGAACTCGTCCTTTCTTTTGGGACCTAAAAAAGTGTGCCAAAGCTCGATTCGATCCATTTATTTTTTCGAGAGTTATCATGTTTACGGACGGACGGGCGGACAGACAGACGCCATCGCAAAAACTTGATTTTCGTCTTCAGGGAGTCTCAAAACGTGGAGATCCGTTGAAAAACTGTGATGTCAAATTTCGGACAATTCTAATACTTTCTCAATCATAAATGATGAGAATGTAAAAAGCAAATTTTTCCTTCACTTAGAATTCTATAAAATTAGCAGATTGTTTTTCTCATCAATAACATATGTCTCGCCGCGTGCGGAATTATCCGACACCGTACTTTTAACACTTTTTTAACATTTAAAAAACATTTAAAAAATACATTTTCAGGGTATTTCCAGATGATCTATTTATCAAAGTATAATTGAATTCTATTACTATTTGAATTTGATTCGAATTATCTATAAGATTCCATTCACCATTCACAGTTTCAGAGTAAGAAAAATGTAACATTTATGTGCATAACGAAACTGAGAAAAATTCAAGATCTATAATGCAACATTTTATTTAATCAGGACAGATGCATACAACAGTATTTCTATTTATATTTGACACGAGCACAATTAAGTAACTTTATTGTTGATTAATAGTCAAAATGATATTTTTACAGTAAATGAGAAATAACCATTTTTCTATATTTTTATTGTATTATTTACATGTAAATAATAGTTTTGAAAATCAAAACTTACCACAAACCGTTAATTTTTGCTACACCATACTCTCGGTTTCAGTCCAGCGTCGGGCAGATGCAAACGTAAACAACCGTTGGCGAGAGACGGTGCGATAAACGTCGCAACCGTTCTCTCGCCTGAGATAGCAGTTCTAGGAAGGCGGAAACCGAGGGTCTGAAAACGAGAGTTTGGTGTACTCCTATTCAAAATTTGAGCTTCTCTTTATGCCTTTATCCTGTAATATGACAAATTTCAATTCAAAAGGTGACACCATAGAGGATAACCATTTTTTTCTTCAAAATTTGACTACTTTCTTGAACATTTTTTGTTGTAAACTAATTTTTTTAACTGAAGATTTAACTATTCCATGTTTGGTTGAAAATTTATCTTCTTCAGTTGAAAATTCAGCTATCTGGTTAAAAAAATCGGCGTTTTATTTAAACTTTGTCTTTTGTGGTAGAATATTAATCTTCTTTGTGACTAATTCACCTTTTTGGTTGAAAATTCATTTCTTTGGTTGAAAATTAAACTATTAGGTTAAAAATTCCTTCGAAAATTCCAAATTTGGTTGAAAATTCATGTATTTTGATAAATATCATTCTTCAATTTACCTTTGTAGTAGAAAATTCCTTTAAAAATTCAAAATTTGGTTGAAAATGCATGTATTTTGATAAAAATTAATGTTTTTTGGTAGAAAATTAATATTTTATTTGAAAATTCATTTCTTTGCTTGAAAATTTTTTTTTTCTAGAAAGTTATTTTTTTTAAACTGAAAACTGAACTTTTCTATTCTTTGTCGAAATTTTATCTTTTTTGATAGACATTTAATCTTCTTGGTTGAAAATTAATCTTAAATTCGTCTTATTTTAGTTAAAAATTAATTATTTTCTTAACAATTTACCTATTTTGTTGAAAATTCCTTTCTTTTTCTTAAAAATAAATTTTGCAACTGAAAATTTAACTATTCCATGTTTGGTTAAACATTTATCTTCTTCAGTTGAAAATTTAGCTCTTTTTTTAAAATGTAATTTCTGTATTTTATTGAAACTTTGTCTTTCCTAGTAGAATATTAATCTTGTTGGTGACTAATTTACCTTTTTGTTTGAAAATTCATTTCATTGGTTGAAAATTAAACTATTAGTTTGAAAATTCCTTTTAAAAATCTAAACTGGCTTGAAAATTCATGTATTTTAATGAAAATGCATGTCTTTTGATGAAAATTAATCTTTTTTGGTATAAAATTAATCTTTTTGGTTGAAATTCATTTCTTTGATTGAAAGCTTTTTTTTTTTTGTATTGAAAATTATTTTTTTTCAACTTTAATTTTAACTACTCTATTTTTTGTCAAAAATGTATCTTTTTTGATAGAAATTTAATTTTTGTGGTTGAAAATTCATCTGTTTGGTTGAAAATTTAACTATGTTGTTAAAATTTCATCTATTTTGTTGAAAATTTGTCTTTTTTTAGTTATAAATTCAACTATTGGGTTAAAAATGCATTTTTCTTTTTGGTTGCAAATTCACTATTTTAAAATTTAAGAATTTTAAATTAGATTAAAATCAAATTCAAAATCCCATTTAACGTCCAATAATCAAGTTAATGTATAGAATTCCTGAAAATAAAACAAGAATTCAACGATCAAATTTGGACAAACACCACAAAATGCTCCTATTGCAATTCCTAAAAACAAAAAAATTTGTTTCTTTGCACAAAAATAAAAAAGAGGAAAGAAAAATGAGAAGGCAACCAACCAAATCCCCTTCCTTCTCTTTTTTCCTTTCTTTCGTCTTTTTTATTTTTACTATTATCAAATCACAATATGAAAGCATGCACAATATTTACCAACATTTCGGTGCTCACACAGCACCCTTATCAAGGCAAGAAAAATTAGAGCAGGTAGGAACAGCGACGAAATAACGACGCTATCGCCTCGATACCTGATAACCAAATGCGGGTCAAAAGGCAAATCCGTTATAAACAAACAAGAAATGAGAGAAAGTCAAGACCCATGAAAACTTATTGCTAAATGTAATTAATCGTACTAGAATTCATGGAAATGCTTTATATTAAAAAACAAAATAAGTTGTCTATTAATTTAAAAACTGATTTGGATAAATTAAACAAAAGTTATTCTAGTATTATTAATTACATTTAGCAATAAGTGTTCATGGGTGTTGACTTTCTCTTATTTCTTGTTTGTTTATAACGGATTTGCCCTTTGACCCGCATTTGGTTGTCAGGTATCGAGGCGATAGCGTCGTTATTTCGTCGCTGTTCCTACCTGTTCTAATTTTTCTTGCCTTGATAAGGGTGTTGTGTGAGCACCGAAACGTTGGTAAATATTGTGCATGCTTTAATTTTGTGATTTGATAATAATAAAAATAAAAAAGACGAAAGAAAGAAAAAAAAGATAAGGAAGGAGATTTGGTTGGTTGCCTTCTCATTTTTCTTTCCACTTTTTTATTTTTGTGCAAAGAAACAAATTTTTTTGTTTTTAGGAATTGCAATAGCAGCATTTTGTGGTGTTTGTCGAAATTTGACCGCTGAATTCTTGTTTTATTTTCAGGAATTCTATACATACACTATTTTAGTTAAAAATTAATTTCTTTACTTAAAAATTTTACTATTTTGTTGAAAATTCATTTTTTGTTGAAAAAGACATTTTTTGACTGAAAATATAGCTATTTCATTTTTGTTAGAAAATTGATCCTTTTTGGTTGAAAATTCCCTTCTCGTCTTTTTGGGATTGAAAATTAGTCTGTTTTCGTTTAAGATTAAAATCATTTGTTAAAAATTCGTATTTTTTGGTTTAATTCAACTGTTTTTTAATGAAAATTAAAATATTTTTTGGTGGAAGTATCAACTATTATAATTTTTGTTGAGAATTCATTTTTTTTATAGAAAATTCGTCACTTTGTTTGAAAATTTAACTACTTTGTTGAATATTCCCTTTTCTTGATTGAAAATTAATTATTTTAACTGAAACTGGAATTCTTTCATTTTTTGTTCAAAATTTATCTTTTTAAGTAAGTTTTGGTTTTCAAAAATAATTATTTCAATTCAAACAATGCAATACAAATATTGAGAAATGGTAATTTTTCACTTGTTGCATAAATACAACTTTTGATTGATATTTGACAATACGGTTACTTTTGATCATGTCAAATATAAATTTCAATTCTGCGGAATATCTCTGGCTTTGGTTAAATAATAAGCTTTAAAATTAGTAAATCTTACATTTTTGTCAGTTTTATTATGCACACAAATGTAACATTCTTTGTCACAGCCCTTCAACTTAAACTCTTAATTATGTGTGAAATTGGCAACATTCTTTCCTTTGAGTTTTTTAAATTACCCAATCGGCATTGAGGAAAAGCGACAACAATTCTTGAAAAATGTTATAAACAAATACCCACATCATCCCTTTTTTACAGAAAACATTAGGTTTTTCTCTAATTCTGATCGGAATCACCTTTCAAGTTAGGGAAATAAATTATCAATAGCAATGACTATTGTTGTAAAACATTTGATAATTTTATTAAAAATAGTTTTTTTCTTACTTTTCGGAAAACACAGAATTGCTGAAGTGAAACAGGACATTCGAATTGAAGTTAATTCTCATGTAAGAACTTCGAAAATGTAATCATTGTCATTAATTATGATCAATTATATCATAGTATAAATTTAGGAAATGTACATGAAAATTAAGTGTGTCTGTTTTCATTTTGGAAATTATGAAAAAACTGACGAATCTATGACGTATAGGCAAAATACAGTTATACATTTTGCAGTATAATCCTGAAATTTTGGTAGCCTCAAGAGTATGAGGTAATTCTTGACCGCGAATATTTACTTATACCACTTTTTGTATTCGTTTTCGTGTTTAACAATACTTTTACAAATACAGCGGCAAAATTGTTCATTTCAACCATATGATTTTTGATAATTGTCAGTCAGAACTAATAAAGACAGACTTAGAAATCACAAATATTCTATTATAAATTGTCTTTTATTATGTTAAACAAATTCAACAGTATATCACTTTCTTCTACCAAAAAAATTATATTGATATAAACAATTTTTTCACCTATCAAGTTTCATAGGCAGACCAATTGCCATAGTAGACAAGTTAATGTTAATATATCATTAAAAAAATATTTTGTATTACAATTTTTTTAATTTTCTAATTTTTAAACCATTTTTTTTAAATAATATATTTAACAATATCTGCTACGAAAAAAGTAATAGCACCATTGGATTCTACGAGAAAAATGACAGAGTCCATGTAGTAGACAATTGTTTTCTCTACCCTATTTCTTATGTAGTATACATAAACAATTACATCGTAGAACAACCACTTAAGCATTTAATTATAGTACATAACAAATACGGGTTGAGAAAAAAAATTTTTTAACACATAGACTCTATGTAATTTTTCCCGTAGAATCAAATCATGCTATTAGTTTTTTTAACAGACATTGAGAAAAATTGTTTAAACAATCGAAATTTTTCATTTTTAAACATGAACATTCATGTTTTAATAAATTATTCTCATCCTAACATTAACTTTTCTATTATGTCAATTGGTCTGCTCATAAAACTTAATAGGTAAAAAAATGGTTTATAACTTTACCAGTTGTTTATAAGTTTACCTCTCGAACAAAGTGATACACTGTTGGATTTGTTTAAATAAATTATAGTCATTAAACAGAATTGTAATACAATATTTGTGATTTCTAAGTCTGCTTTCATTAGTTCTGATTAACAATTACTTTATTTCAGAGATCATAAATCAAATCGTTTAAATGAACCATTTTGCCGCTTTACTTGCAAAAGTATTGTTAAACACAAAAACAAATACAAAAATTGCATCCTTACCCCTCTCAGCCTACACTGGGTGTTTTTTACCCGGACGATATTTTCGGCTTGCTGTATCTTTAGAATGTGGCAACGAAAAGTCCCAATGAGTGTGCGTAAAAAATAGTGGGGGGGGGCATACTGCTAGTTCATCATTCGGCTAGTGCCAATCGGGCCTAAACAACCAAAGGGTACGCATCGAAAGTTTTTCTTCGGGTATAAATAACCAAGGTTAGGCTCAACGTTTGAAAATCGACTTCAGAACCAAATCCAATACAAGGTAAATATCACTGTATATTATTATACAATGAAAAAACTAATACTACGAGATATTTTGTCCAAATTTTCAATTGAAAGTGAGAGAAAATTGGATGTTTCCGATTTTTTAGAGCATGACCAAGCGCGTGACGCGCTCACTGGCTCGCCGAGAGGCGCACGTCGTTGCGGCGCCTGCAAAACCTATGGTGGAAATGGAGGACAGTGAAACATCAAATTGCGCTTCGGAAATCGGCTCCGATGACGATTATGTCGAACAGCATAGTGATACTGCGCCGCAAGAAGATGTTTCGAGCGAGAGCGAAACAGAAGAGGACGTAGATTTGATGCCGTCGTCAAAGCGTAGTTAAAGCTTGTTAAACTGGCTAATCTTAAGCTTTTCTATAAATAAATTATTTGAATTCGAAAATAAATAGTTGATTCGTATCATTACTAAGTACCCTGTACACAGACATTAACTATTATAAGATGAAAATAATAATACATGGGAAACCATTCATATTACAAATGTCAAAATATGGCAATTTTCGTTAAACCGGAAAAATATGTTTTTTTAAATAAAAGAAAAAACTGCTGTCAAGTTCTTAAATTGCAACTCTCGCGCTCCACAATTATCACCGTTAAACATAATTTGTTTATTCTTTGAGCTATCATACAAAAAACTGTTGAAAAAACGGTTTTACTGAAAAGTTGTTTCAGTTTTTTGAAAATATTTATAGTATGTGTTGAATTAACCTTATTAATTTTACAATATTTATTTTCGTGAGACTTTTAGCTACAGTTTAAAAAAAAATTTATCCCGATACGTTAATTTGATCCAGAGATACTAGACTTTGAACTTTGGCTGGGCACATAACACCCAGTGTAGGCTGAGCGGAAAATTTCGGAAGTGTAGGCTTTGAGGGTTACGTTTGTGAGGAATTTAATGCAGAGTATTTTTTTTAAATCTTCAATTGGTGAAGAAATGTATCCTGTAGACCTATTTGTCCGCAAAAAACCATTTCTCGACCACTGTTACGCGCCGAGAAACGTGCCACAATTTAGGATTTTTGACCACCCGCCGGCGAGTTTATCCAGTGTGTCCACAAGCACTGTTCCCCATGGTATCTATCCAGACGCAAACGCATTTGCGTTTGAGTATGTACAGAGCTCCCAAGTCTCTCTGGTGGGACGCACGTGGCGCCGCCTGATGGTTTTTTTTCAAACGGGTAGGTGAGTTAAGCAGAAGGCCTATATGTGGCTGTATGTAAACAGACGTGAAATAAAAATGAAATAATACATAAAATACAAAATGGTAATTATAATTCAAAGTGGCTTTTAAGCAGTAAAACTTGAAAATTTCAAAGCGTTTGGACTATTTTAGGATAAAGATTTTCTGGAATTTCGCAAGATATGGAACAATTTTTCAGGCCCTATAAGGTTTTAAGATATTTTAAAAGATTTCACAAGATTTACTATAAGTAAAACAAAATTTTTGTGGATGACTCTATTCTTTTGAATTCTTCTAAATGCACTCAATTTGACTCCATTCAATGGATTTTTAAAGAGCTTTTGTTTAACCCTAATAGCACGGAACATTCCGGGAACGTTCCTGGAACGTTCCGCGGGCACCTTCGGAACGTTCCAGCGGAACGTTCCAGGAACGTTCCCGGAACGTGTAAAATGTCCGCCCCTTGGGAACGTTCCAGGAACGTTCCAATGGGACCTGAGGGGAACTTTCCATTATTGTTATTTTTAACAACAATTATCTCGTAAACCGTAAGAGATAGGTAAAAATGGATGTCATTTTTGAGTTTTGAGTACCGCATATACTACACTATAATATGATATCCGTATCATAAACTGACATCGATTTTGACCTATCACTTGCGGTTTACGAGATATTTATTGATAATAATAACAATAACGTTAATTTATGTTTGGAACGTTCCAGTGGAACGTTCCTGGAACGTTCCCAAGCGGCGGACATTTTACACGTTCCGGGAACGTTCCTGGAACGTCCCGCTGGAACGTTCCGAAAGTTCCCGCGGAACGTTCCGGGAACGTCCCAGGAACGTTCCGTGCTATTAGGGAATTCATCTTGTATTTTAAACTCACCTTAAATCCTTAGGCATTTAATCAAATTCTTTTTAATTGGCTTTAATTTTTCTAAACTCATTTCAAATTAAATTCAATAAATTTTTTCATATTTTTTAATTATTTTCAATTCACTTCGTTGCTTTTAAACTTGGCTTGACTTTTTATGAATTTCATCAAATTCTTCTCATTTCCCATAAATTCCTCAAAATTCACTGAATTCGATTTTAAAGAATTTTCCAATTCATTTGAATTCTCTTGAACTGTTTCGTAGTTATTAGTCACTTGTTAGGTTAGAAATTAGTAGGATATCAACGAATTGAAGTTGTTTTTTAAGTCACCCTGAATTCTTTAAATTTTTGGAATTCTCTTGAATTTTTTTTATTGACTTTAACTCTTCTAAATTCACTTAATTCTATTTAATTCAATGGATTTTAACAATTTTTTAAAGTTTAAATTTAATTGATCCTTAAGTCTGTTATCCTCACCTTTAATTCGTAGGCATCTCATCAAATTCTTTTGAATTCCCTTGGATTTTTCTAAGCTCATTTCAAATGTACAAAATTCAATTAAGTTTTTTTATGTTTTTTAATTGTTTCCAATTTATTTGAATTGCTTGGAATTTAACTTGAATTGTTTTGAAATCTTATGAATTAACCCTGAATTTGTTTTCCTTTGAGGACGAAAACAGTACCCTGTAAGCATAACAAAAAGTACACTTTGGTCCCTATGTTGTATCCCAGAGCGACTGGGAGGCCTGTTTGTTTTTAAGAAATTATATGTACCTTAGACTGCTTCCTGCAGACAGCAGCTTACCGCACTTGTTTTCGCTTTTTTGCTAAAAGTGTCCCGGAAAAGGATAAAATTGTAGTTTCGAATTTTTATGCTCCGTATTTGAGCAACCTAATACGCAAAACATTCTTCTTGATCCGGTTTTTTTTTAGGCTGAACCCCCTAAAATATTTACTCCGTTATCCATGGTATTGCATAACACAGCACAACGACTCACCCAGCCGTTCAAAAATTTCGCCGTCTGATGGCGCTGCCAACATACTTGAATTACAGAGGGTCCAGAGACAGTGTGGCAACCTAGCCGGATGCCGCCATTTTGAGAAAGGATGCCAACATTTTAAGTTGAGGTTTTCTATAGTGTAGTATACTATTTATCTATAGTATATGTATAATAAAACTGAGCCAATCAGCAAGAATGATACTAGGTTGCCACACTGTCTCTGGACCCTCTGTAACTTGAATACTCTATAGGCCAATGACCAGCCTCCTGTCTCCGAGAGTTGAAAATGGTCCATGTGTTGAAAACGGCCATGCGGCGGCATGTAGAGTCGTTACAAACTCTTAAAAATGTATCAATAAAACGGTTTCTTTATGCAATTATTGTGGAAATGGCCCGGTGGAGTTTTTTACTAGTGTTTTTATGTTTGTTTGTCGTGTTAATTCTGCCGATGTGTATCGCTCCGGGGTGCAAATCAGGTTTCAAAAGTGAACTCAGAGAACCCGAAGATCCCGAATATGAAGAAATTAATTTTTTCGTCGTTCCGAAAGACCCACCTATTAAAGCATTATGGCAAAAAACTTTAATTCCGAAAAATTTTACCGTGAAAGCAGGCCAGTTCGTTTGCAGTAAACATTTGTTAAAGGAAGACATTCTCCACGAGAAAATCCTAAAAGGACCCGATGACACTATTTTGGGAAAGGTAAGTAATTATACATTTACTGTAAAATCGAAATCACGATTTAAAAATGAAAGAAAAGTAAACTCTTTTTCATTCAATAAACTATTATATTTGATATTTACACTTACTACTCATTTCAAAAAAATTCGGTTTGTTTTGCCCTCAACAAGTTTAACAAAAAACACAATTTATTCATATTTTTCGTAATTTTCAGAATAAAAATGTGTACGAAGTTAATGTAATGAATGGTCTATTCGTGTATAATACAAAAAGCGGCATTAAGATTTTGGTCGCATGAATTGTTAAAGAAGAAAATTTCAGGGTACTGTCACACATTTTGTAGCCTTCTAATTTAATCCTTAAATTAACGTTACTTTTTTTGTATGATACTCAAATAGAACATTGACTACTATCGGCGCAAAAATTATAGGCATCTGCTTTTGAAGCTTAACAACTCAGCCAAAAAAAATGCTAGAGTAATAATTAAATAGTCATTTGAAAGCTGCAAGTGTTTCACGTAAATGAGGCCGAAGACGTTAATGTAAAAAAAATGTTGTGCTTTGCAGACTGAAAAATGTAAAAAAAAGTAAGGAATTTTGGGCACATTTAAGAAGAGTCAAGTTTAGAGCATTATTTCATATACAAGAGGCAATGGGAAAAATTTGAAAAAATTCATGAATATGAGGAAAACATTTTTCAACAAATTGCAGTTGACAAATTCGAGAAATAATAAAAATTGTTGCTTAAAATTACAAAAATGTACAACCATACTATCTTCGGTTCTAATAAATATATTAAAGCGATTCAAACTGCAAACTGTAACGGATAGGCTCTGTAATTATTTACAATCTCCCGAAAGGATGTGATTGTTTTATTTTTGGTGGAAATCGCGATATTTTTAGACATTTTTTTTTGTTGGAAAACAAGTGTCAGAAAACTGCGGGGATCCTTTTTTTTGCTTCCGACCGCTCGTGCCTTTCTTCGAAACGTGTTTCTGAACTCTTGCCCAGACATTTGACGCCTCCTCCGACCAGTGCCGTATCTCTTTCATTCGTGACATAAAATTGTGTATATAGTAAATGGAATTGGTCGTTAGGCTTGTAGATACAATAATTGTAGGCTACGATCGAGGTCGAAAAAACTTTGTTTCCAAAATTGTTTGTGCTTTTTTTATAAACTATGGGACATATGGTAAAGTGTGCACAAGATTTTCTGTGTATTATACTATTATTAATTTTCAAAATGAACCTGCAAAATACACATGAAGGAAAAATTCAAACAAAAATGAAACAGTTGAATTTTCAGCTAAAAAAATTTATTTTTAATAAAGAAAAAGAATTTTCATCAAAAGAGTTACATTTTCCACAAAGCAGTTAAATTTTCGACAAAATATATAAATTTTTAACAAAGTGGATGAGTTTTCAACTAAATAGTTACATTTTCAACTAAAAAATGATGCATTTTCAATGAAGAATGTAATAGTTGATATTTCAACTAACAATTATTTTTCAGTGAAGAGAGAAAGAAATGTCAACCATATTTTTAAATTTTTAAACTAAAAGACAATTTCTTTGAAGATGGGTTGAATCCTCAAGCAAAAAAGATGAGTTTCTAAAGAAAAGAGACGAATTTTCCACATAACAATTCAATTTTCTTGCAAGACTTTTAACAAAAAAATTGAATTTCATCCGAAAAATAAACATTTTAAGCAAAAAACCTGAATTCTCAACTAAAAGCAGTAGATTGTTTTGTGCTTTGTTTCTCAAATGAAACCTCAATTTTTTCTCCTCATCTATATATTTATCGTCTTCTTTCTGATTCTGATATATTTTATTGTCTTATTTTGAAATCCACCCGAAGATTTAAAAAAGGTTTCATAATAACAAAATGGCGCATATTTTTCTGAAAATATTAAAAGTCCAAGGTACTTCACTTAAATAGATACGGCACTGATCGAAGGAGGTGTCAAATGTCTGGGCAAGAGTTCAGAAGCACAAGTCGAAGAAAGGCACGAGCGGTCGGAAGCAAAAAAAAAAGGATCCCCGCAGTTTTCTCACACTTGTTTTCCAACAAAAAAAATGTCGAAAAATATCGCGATTTTCACCAAAAATAAAACAATCACATCCTTCTGGGAGATTGTAAATAATTACAGAGCCTATCCGTTACAGTTTGCAGTTTGAATCGCTTTAATATCTTCATTAGAACCGAAGATATTATGGTTGTACATTTTTGTAATTTTAAGCAACAATTTTTATTATTTCTCAAATTTGTCGACTGCAATTTGTTCACAAATGTTTTCCTCATATTCATGAATTTTTTCGAATTTTTCCCATTGCCTTTTGTATATGAAATAATGCTCTAAACTTGACTCTTCTTAAATGTGCCCAAAATCCCTTACTTTTTTTTTTACATTTTTCAGTCTGCAAAGCACAAAAATTTTTTTACATTAACGTCTTCGGGCTCGTTTACGTGAAACACTTGCAGCTTATCTGTTAAGCTTCAAAGGCAGATGCCTATAATTTTTGCGCCGATAGTAGATTAACTTGGTGCATATCTTTTATGTTGAAAATTAGGAAAAATATGAATAAATTGTGTTTTTTGTTACACTTCCAGAGGGAAAAACAAACCGAATTTTTTTGAAACGAGTAGTAAGTAAAAATACCTAATACAGTAAAGTCCCACTTA
Source organism: Andricus curvator (assembly GCA_932195095.1). NCBI lineage: Eukaryota > Metazoa > Arthropoda > Insecta > Hymenoptera > Cynipidae > Andricus > Andricus curvator. The sequence continues at coordinate 26,959 of CAKNYM010032095.1, forward strand.
TTTCAAGTCCCCCTTATTTCAAGACCCGCTTATTTCAAGCCCCCTGTATGCGGTTATCTCAAATGGCCAACAGCCATACCACGCTGAAAAAACCAGTTCTCGTCAGATCACTGAAGTTAAGCAGCGTTGGGCGCGGTTAGCACTTGGATGGGTGACCATTCGAGAAAACTGAGTGCTGTTGGCACATCGTGGGTGTGGTGAGCCCACACTTGTAGTTATTTACTACAAGTTATCAACCTAGAAACACTACCCGAATCGGGTAGTGTCACGCCTACCCCGAAAGGGAAATGGCTTAATGGTATACTACGCAGTTCAGTCAACCCCCACCACGGTCCCTGTAGACTCTCCTCCGCCTCTGTGGCTGACAAATGAAAAAAGGAGGTCCAAACAGCGCCCTCGTTGGTTTCAATTGAGTATTTTAGGATGACGCCATGGGAATGCAGACTTTTTCGAGAAAGTATTCTAAACGTAAAAGTCGTAAATGTACAAATAGTAATATTTCGCAAGTGTAGAATGTATTTTCTCATCCACGTTCCATTCTTTTGTCGATTCACGACCTTTCAGTTTCACGAAATGAAATAAAACATCCTACATTTCAGGTTAGTGGCACGTCAAATTAGTAACCTCAAATTTCGGAAAGTTGCTTGTATTTCGTGACACTGAAAGGTCGTCACTCGAGAAAAGAATGGGACATGACTGAGAAAATAGATTTTACACTTGAGAAATATTACTTTTTTGACTTTTATCACTTACCTGTACCTTTAGAAATTTTCTCCAAAAACTCGTGTGCAGTAGTTGCAGCAAAGTGGCAGTCCTATACTGCAACCTAACCTTTCTGACGGCTGACATTTCGACCTAGCCTAGCATTGCCGCGAAATATTTGAGACCGCGACATTTTCAACTGCACAAATCGGGGCCGTCTCAAACATTTGCAATTGGAATACATAATATTGCGCAATCTCCGCATGTGAGTAACTATATCTTTGTCCCTATGCTGCTGGTGTTTTTCGTGCGAGAGTCGCAACCGGCTCTCGCCCTTTGAGCTGAAAAACTGCGTGGGCCAGCAGTGCTAGGAATGTCGGGTCTATTTACGTGTTTTATTATTGATAGTATTTATTGATTTCAAAATCGACCGCGGTTTTCGACACATGCGCAGTTGAAAAAGTTGCTTAGAGCATGCGCAGCGATACAAAGCCAGGCAGCCAATGAACGTCGCTTGATGAAAAGAAACTGCCCACTCACGGTAGAGGTGGGGGCCCCTCCAGGCTTGAAAATAACGAATCCCTATGTTTCAAGGACGCGGGAATATGTGAGACTTTACTGTAATAAAGTTTGTTGAATGAAAAAGAATTTACTTCTGTTTTATCTTTAAATTGTGATTCTGATTTTACAGTAAATATATAATTACTTACCTTTCCCAAAACAGTGCCATCGGGTCCTTTTAGGATTTTCTCGTGGAGAATGTCTTCCTTTAAAAAATGTTTACTGCAAACGAACTGGCCTGCTTTCACGGTAAAATTTTTCCGATTTAAAGTTTTTTGCCATAAAAACTTTAATAGCTGGGTCTTTCGGAACGACGAAAAAAATTAATTTTTTCATATTCGGGATCTTCGGGTTCTCTGAGTTCACTTTTGTAACCTGATTTGCACCCCGGAGCGATACACGTCGGCATAATTAATGCGATAAACAAACATAAAAATACTAGTAGAAAACTCCACCGGGCCATTTACACAATCATTGTTTAATGTATTACATTACAGGTCAAATATGTCAAAAATTAAAAAAGAGAAACAGTGTTGATTGCGAATCCGCACTATTTTATTCTGCAAATGACGAAAGTGTGGGTCAAACCCAAACTAATCATACAGTGGTAAAATTAATCACTTTAGATCAAAATCACAATCTTCATCACCCGAACTTTAAACCCTTTGATTTTATAAAATCAATCGAAAACTCGTTTTCTCTGCATTGCAAGCAAAGTCATGTTTTTGACTTAGTCTTGAATGATTTGTCTAAACCCAAATTTTACTTTTCTTGTGCAGAACATGGGAAAGTTTTGGCCTACACTATTTACTTATATTTACAGAATAGACTGCGACAGTTTGCTAAAACTTCTATAGCTGATTCCAAAAAAGCTAATTTGCAGAAAAAGAAATTAGCTGAAACCTAATTCTAATCCGTAATTTATTATAAGACTTCGAAAAATAATTTTCGATTAATTTGATTGTTGCCAAAGATAAGAATATTCGTTAAGGGCATGTGACAAACATAAATACCTACATTACCGACCTCACTTTTTCAATTTTCCGAATTTTTTTTTTGAATCTAAGAACTTTTTTTGTAAATAAAAAATCGGGCTGAAACTTTAAAAAATGTATGAGAAGCCAATAAACTACGTTTACGTACTTTATTTGAGGAGGAATTTTGCAACAAATTATTTTCGAAGAAATTAAAACTGGGTGCATTTTTTGAACTTAAGAACTTTTTTTATAAGTGAAATATCGGCTTCAAACTTCGAGAAATGCAAGAGCCGACAGTAAAGTACGTTTATGTACATCATTTGAGTATAAAAGATGCAAAAAGAAAAATTCCAACTAAATGTCAACTCCGGTCGCCAGTTCGGTCGTTATTCGCATGGGCACGAAAATGCGAAGTCTGGCGGCCACTTAACGAGGCCAATAACGATTTCAATACTTACATAATTCAACATTGAAACAACATATTTCACTCAAATTTTATGCTGGACACAACTTTAAAACAATATTATTGTAAGAAAACCGCATCATCTATCTTTGATAGCGTGGACCCCACATTTCGGATGTAGACGAGCCAGCTGATAGAGCCTCGTTTAGTGGCCGCCAGACTTCGCATTTTCATGTCCATAGCGAATACCGACCGAACTGGCAACCGGAGTTGACATTTAGTTGGAATTTTTCTTTTTGCATCTTTTATATTCAAATGATGTACATAAACGTACTTTACTGTCGGCTCTTGTATTTCTCAAAGTTTGAAGCCGATATTTCACTTATAAAAAAAGTTCTTAGGTTCAAAAAATGCACCCAGTTTTAATTTCTTCGAAAATAACTTGTTGTGAAATTCTTCCTCGAATGAAGTACGTAAACGTAGTTTATTATCTTCTCATACATCGCATTATATTGTAAAACAGCAATAAAGAAAATTGGTTCTTCATCACTATATTTAAAAGTGTTTGAATATCCTGGACTAATACAAAATAACGAAAAAATAAATTTCAAAACCACAAATTAGTGAAAAAAATGCTGAAAATAGAAATTAACGAATTATAGAATTGACCGAATTATGAAATAAATGAATTATAAAATAAATGAATGGTTAAATTCCCATAAATATTTCAATTCCTGAAATTTAAATTTGCCGAAATTTAACATTACTGAAAGTAATTAATAACTTATTAATTAATGATTAATTAAATCATTTGTTTTATTTATAATTTCATAAATAGCTCATAAATTAATAATCAATTCACTATGTTCGGCAGTTCTAAATTTCGATAATTGAAATATTTGTGGAAATTTAATAATTCGTTTATTTTATAATTCGGCAATTTTATAATTTGGTCTCGAAGTCGGTCAACTTTAGTTTCGGATATTTTTAAATTCGGGATTTTATTGTATGTCAATTAAAAATCTTGTCGTTATTTGAAATTTTGGAAATTTTATAATTTGGTCATTTATATTTTCGACAATTTTTTTTCATTAATTTGTGTATTCGTTATTTATTTTTTCATTATTTTTTATAAGTCCCGAACATCCATGCAATTTTTTTTTGAATTATGTCAATTATACCGCTTTTTCCTATATTAAAAAAAATAATCAGTAATTACATAAGTCTCATTTACTACCTGACTCTACATTATGAAGACAAAATTATTATAAATGGTTTTTCATATTTATTTTGTAATTTGTACGCATTTTTCCTATGGTATTGCATGGTTTTGTAGAACAAAGTTACTACCAGCGCCGCTACACGGCCGTTTTCAACTCTCGTGACACATTTTTTACATTGGGCAGTACAGTGGAAGCACCCCCCTGCCAATGACGGACAATCTGAAATCATGGACACACTACACGGAGAAAAAATATGCCTATAATAGTAAGAACACTAGTCATGCTTTTGTCGCAGGTTTCATTCTTGCTATCCTGGTACAAAATTCATTCATTTTAAGCAGGAAACCCTTTATCCTAAAAAAGTACAAAGCTTCATGCTTTTAAAGCCGTTATCCCTTGCGAAAAAAGCTCCAACTTCACCTTGCTATATTTGTAAAGAACTCACCCTATTAGAGTATGAGTACTCTTACAAATGAGATATTAGGCCGCGCTTACTTACGAACGTAGCCCCTGTAGGCCTGGCCTAACTTCACATCGCTTTTGCAAGATTACTCATACCCTAAGAGGATGGGGTTTCTTACAACCGTAGCAAGTCAAAGTTGAAGCTATTTCCGCAAGGCACAACTGCTCTGAGGGCATGTGACTACAGCAATAACGGCATGCGCTTGATTCTTGTATGGTATAGGACATTTAATGCTAAAAATGTCTAACCTGATGCCAATATTGGCAGAAATTCATGCCAATTTGGCACATGAAGTTCCGTACTGTAATATCAAGAGCTCAGCCTACTATAAAAGTGCGATTTTTTTCTCCGTGTACCAAAGAAAATATTTCTTCAAACAAGTTTTTGTTCAGACAAGAAGGTGACGATTAAAAGTAGAAAGTTTAAAGACAATTTTGGCAGAATTATGAACAAGAATCTTTTCAAATATTTAACATATCACTAATCAATGTCTATAACTTTGTAATTTCATATCACACTTACGCCTATCGACCCTACCTTTTCTTGTGGAATGACAGATTATTTTATAATTAATAAATATTCCATCAACATTCACCCTACCGGGAAATGTGCGAGAGGACTTACATTTTAACGCCAACAAGGTATCCCTAACAATTCCCGTGGGGGAAATGTGCGAGCGGTGTTCTATTTTAACACTGACAAGTTTACCCGCAAAGATCCCGCCTGGATCATGTGCGGCATTACCTTTTCGGGTATTTTCGCTGTAGAACCCCTTCAGGTACTCGCAACAGATAACGTGCCACAATAAAATAAAAAGATATAATCAGTTTAAGAAATACTCACAAGAAGTAATGTACTAAAGAGAAGAATAACGGCAAATAATTTTCTACTTCAAAAAGACTTTTCGCTTTTAGTAATTAATCTATTGACACTATGTAGTACAGCTGGGAACCGGCGCATGTCCCTGTGTGTGCCTTACAAATTAAATTCAAATTAATTTATTGACACTGTAGTGGCTCTTAAATCCTTGTTACATGCCGAAAAGAGAATTTTATGAGTTGGATCCATGATCCAACAAAATATGGTCCCACCACTTGGGGGAAATAAGTTCAAGCCGCGTCTCGTATGCCGTCCTCCATATTGGTTACCATGACAACGCAGAGACGCTTTCCTAACTACGATTGAAATCATTTCGCGTCATGATGTAGTACAGCGTTTCTCAAACTTAGTTACTTAAAAGTAGATAATAAGAATCTAGTTAATATCTCTTTTAATTCTTGAAGATACATAGCTATTATTAATACATAACATAGTTACTATTAATCCCTAAAGGACACTTGGGGTCACTGTGACCCCACGGGCTTTCCGATTGTCTACGTTTTTTTTTTTTCAAGTATTTTCATCGGATAGTTGAATTATCATTGAGGGTTTAGAGATATTTTGTTCTATAACATATCGTTTTAACATCACTCATGATTTCTTTTCAGCCAAAAATATCTGTAGGTGTATTTGGAGATGTGTCCTTTAAGTGTTAATCTATCATTATAATAAAGAAATATATCGAACTGCAAATATGTATAGTTAAAATGCATGAATTAAAGGAAATGTCTTTCACAACTTATTGATGTATTTTTTTGAAGAATTAAATTTCATAATTTTGTTTATTGTATACTGTTATAAGCACAAATTGAAATTTACAATTTGTCATTTTTTATGATGTAGTTAACTCTTTATCTTGGATCACGGACATAAATATCTACAAAATTGAAGGAAATCTCATTTTTATTACAGTAATAAAATGATTGGCAATTTAAACCCAGATAACTGACTCTCCGTTCTTTAGATTCATGGGCAAATTTTCAATGATTGTTTTGTAATTAACTGTACAATAATATTGAAAAAGATTACAAAACATTTTTAATTATTTCCTAAAATTTTTAAAAAGAGTTTAAAAGATTTTAAAACAAAATGTTGCAATTTTGCCATATTATATAATTTTAGAACAAATTTTAGTACGTTTAAGAAATATTTGAAAGTTGTGAAACGATTCAAAAATAATTAAAACTTGTAAAGATTTTTAAGTCAGTTTCGTTGATTTACAGTAAATCCCAGAGATATTATTTATCTGAAGTTGAATAGAAACGATGCAAACAATTTAAAACTTCAATTATCCAAAGTCAGATAATTTTTATTACAAGGCAGATAAAAATTATCCGTCGTCGGATAATTGTAATTGTCAATTGTTTAAAACATTTTTCTCCAACTTCAGTTAAATAATATCCCTGGGATTTACTGTCTTGTCAATAAAATAAATATTTATCATAAACATAATTTTACCACGAAAATTCTTTATGAGGTAAAATGCTTAGGAAAAAATATATTTGATATTGAAAATCTTCCAATAATGCGATGAAAAATTAATTACTATGAGAGATTATGTGTCTACTAAAATTTGTGGATTATACGAAATTATGTGCATGCGTTAAAAATAAATAAGACAGGCTTAACATAATTTGTTTTTGCCATGCATACATTTTTTTTGCCACACCATTAAATAAATCATGAAAGTCATGACAACTTTTAATTATAAAAGTATATTTAGTATTGTGTTCTTCATATTTTTATTATCTTTGCTATTATTATATTATACAAAAAGTACATTCAATGATAAAAATTATAGTTAAACTTGCAACACTTTCTGTGAACAACATTTTTAATAGTAATTAATAATAATCATTATAATTGTTAATTTTTAATTACAATAATTATAATACAACGGCCATACCACGCTGAAAAACCCAGTTCTCGTCATATCACTGAAGTTAAGCAGCGTTGGACGCGGTTAGTACTTGGATGGGTGACCATTCAAGAATACTGACATGAGTGCTGTTGGCACATCGTGGGTGTGGTGAGCCCACACTTGTAGTTATTTATAACTACAAGAAAAACCTAGAAACACTACCCGAATCGGGCAGTGTCACGCCTACCCTGAAAGGGAAATGGTTTAATGGTATATATGTATCATAATTAATTATTTTATTCGTAATTATTAATTATTAAGGCCATGTGACGAGTGGGTCACGTGACCGGATTCCTACCCTACCGACACTTTTTTTCAAAATCAACTTTCGTTGACACGAAACGCGATATCGAGTTGAAAATTTGGAATAATACATAAAAAGCGCTGAGAAAGGCGGCTCTGGTTCTAAATTTTAATAGTCATGAAAAAAGCAAAAAAAAATTATTTACAAAAAAAAACTTTTTTCATAATTATAAAAATTTAGGACCAGAGCGGCCTTTCTTAGCGCTTCTTATTTATTATCTCAATTTTTCAACTCGATATCGCGTTTCGTGTGAACGTAAGTTGATTTTGAAAAAAGTGTCGGTAAGGTAGGAATCCGGTCACGTGACCCACTCGTCACATGGCCTTAAGATGTTTAGTATTGATAAACGTTTATTTTTTAGCCTGCTGGCCTTAAAAAAATTGACTTGCTTACACTTCCATTTTTTTTACAGAATTTTCTTACAACTAAGCCTTAAAACTAACATCCTTCCACACCTTATATCTAACGCCGCTCGCTCTTATCGCATTGCCTTCCTCGCTTCGCCTCGCCTCGCTCGCATGTCCCTACTTTCTTGCTTGCCTCGCATTACCAAACTCTGCCTCCGCGACTAATACCTAATACTTATCTACTATTTACAATATTTACAATTACTTATATTTACTTCCTCCTCTATTTACAATCTTTCCTTCTCCATTCCTCTTCCTCCTTCCTTCTCTTCTTCTCCATCTTATCCAATACTCCCTTCACCCATGCTACTGCCCTTTTGTCCCCCCTTTCATGCATCAATACCTCCATGCTTATC